>RJWK010024701.1:0-28194 GCA_004363435.1 Platanista minor | reverse complement strand
GCTATCTCTTTTACATTTGGTAGTGTATATATGTCAGTGCTCCTCTCACTTTGTCCCAGCTTACCCTTCCCCTTTCCTGTGTCCTCAAGTCCATTCTCTACGTCTGTCTTTATTCCTGTCCTGCCCCTAGTTTCATCAGTTTCCATATATTTGTTAGCATATGGTATTAGTGAACTAAGTCAGAAAGAGAAATTCTGAAGTATTTTTAGAAGGAATATGTCTATAAATCACCTCATGATTATGTGAGCTTTGGCTGGGATTGTTTATACAAAGCCCATGGTGGGGTGAAAGGCCTTTCCCCTCTCTTCTTTTTTCTGTTAGAAGTGTGTTTTGTGCCACTGGCATTGTCTCATGGTTACTTTTTTTTAAGTGAAAAATCAGTATATTTGGCCATGTATCTCGTGTCTCCCTGAATAACTTCTGCTATTTATAACAGAAATGAATTTTTCCCTCACTGACCTCTTGTTTGATTTATAATTGTCATAGCTCTTATATTTTCTGCTTCTACCCTTATTTCATATTTGGTACATCTCAACCGATTTTATTTTTTTCTTTATCTTAGATTTTTTTTCTACTTTCATATTCATCTTCTTCAACTCTCTACTCCAAGTATTACTATTAAAACATAGTCTCAAACCTTGGGGCAGAGCATAATTTCTTATTCAGCACTTAAATTTTTTCTATTAAATAGTAATCTATAATTGCTTTATCCACTGGTTATTAAGAAGATAAGCCTTCAGTATTTCAAAATTTGCTTGGTATATTGTTTTAAAGACATGATAGACTCATTTTAGCCCATTCATAGTTGTGCTTTAGATTTTAATTACAATTCCAAACTGTACAGTATCTGTAGCAGACACCCACAGTGCCCCATCCTCATCATTCAGAACTTCCACTGTTCCCTGGATTTCTCTCAGCTGTCAGTACCTACACCACTATGCCTGAATTGTTTGTTTTTGTTTATCTACCTGAAACCACAGACGCCCACTCTTATGTATAAAAGAGGCTGTACTAATGCCACCCCATCCGCAGAAATCCCAAACAAATGACTCTACTGACTGTAAATATCCCAGTCCCTTTCTCCGTAGTCAGGAGAATTCCCAGGCATACGTTTCATCTCTTTCCCCATACAGATAGCCCCTGCTTTTTGAAAGTTTGCATTACATCACTTGGCTTTTAGGAAACACTTACATTAGTACCTGTTTTCTGCTAACTGAAAGAAATCCAAGGAGGATTTTCGCTTTTACAAGAAAAAGCGAAAAGGGAAAATAGTGTTCAGTGTTGTTTGTTTTGCTGTGAGTCCTTGTAGAGGCAGTGTACAGCCTGAGCAACAGGGCGGTGCCACCAACCTCCTTCCCTGGGAACTGCTCTCAGCATCACAGCGTCAAGCCTGCACAGCTTTCGACTGTGTCTGTGAGCATCTGTGCTTTATCTCAGTGTTCTGCATCCATTAGCAAGATTGTCCTAAGGTAATGTTTTACACCATCTCAGCTTACGAAAGTTTTCACAGGAGCATTCTACTTTCAGATAACAGGGGAAACATGTACTTTCCCTGAGATGAAGCCTCAGTTGCTCACTTGATAAATAGTTAAATAGTATACCTTTTATTGGCCTTCTTCCCTACTTTCTACCACCACCCCTACTCCCTGCCAGTTTTTCCTTGTCCTCCTAAATACACTTCGTGCCCTCCAATCCTTGTCTCAGCATCTGCTTCAGCATTATTCTCGCAGTTATAGTTCCCTCATCTATAAAGGAGTAAGGACACCTTAATTTGGGGAGAATTACTGTACAGATCCTAACTCATAGTACATGTTCTAATATCATTGTATCTAGTTAAAATAAGTGTTATCTTTTGCAGCTGAGTACTCTCTCCAAGATATAATTTTGATTCTTCTGTATCTCAGTAGGATGAGTTATTTCACACTGGGTGGAGAGGGCCATCCCAGTGGTCACCAATGTGACAGAATTCAAGGGTTGCCTATGAGGAGTTCACACATTTCTCTATCATTGATATGGGTGATTCCATAAGCAGTCATACATTTCCATGCGGTGAGAATAATCTTTTTCTTGCAGTCCTGTTTGAATCACTGCAAACACTAAAGAGAAGGATAAAGTTCAATGAAAGACTATGGAAGAGCCTATCTTTTAATTTTTCCTTTTCTCCCCCATAGAAGAACAATCTACTGTAATCTTGTACACTTTCCACCAACTTCTCTTCACCAGACTATTTACTACTCACCTTGTGAAACTCAATTTATAGGTCTTCTGCAAAGCTTGTCCTCCTTCACAGCTTTTGGGTTACCTTTTTTGTAACCTGCGCTAGCTCCCAGTATTTATTCCTATCAGAGCATATGATCTACTGAGCTATCAACTGCCTGTTTATCCCATTAGCAAGATCCTAAATCAGTTGGACTGGATGATTTATTATTGCAACTCCAGCACCTAGAACAGTATTTAGCATATACAGACACTAAACTGTTAGATAATAAATTACACGTATCAGTAGTGTTGGCAATAAATGTTACTGCAAGATATTGAATGAAATCTATACAGTTATGGAATATTTGCTATCACACTGCCTCAAATGAGCACAGTTGATTGCTGGCTTTCTCGTTTATCATCCCTAGTTTTATGATAATATGCAATTAACCATATTCCTTCGTTTGCAATTTGTGACCAACATTAAACTTGCTGGTGGTTAATCTCTGAATACCATTGATTCTAGATATAAAGAAGGCATTAAGTCATCTCTTACAGCACAAAAAAAGTAAAAACAACTTAAAGTTATACAATGTTTGAATTTTATTTCATTTCTGCTTAAGTGAAAGCAGGGAAAACTAGATGTCAAAATGCATACTGTTTCCAAAGCATGTGGAACATAAAAATAACATTTAATTATTTCATTTTTTATGTTTATAATAATCTATCACTTAATTTTTTATGTATTGATCTTCTAAATGTTGGGACATAGAGTTTATTAGTTTAATAAAGGGTTAAATAATGTGCTTTACTTACTTATTAAATAACTATGTATTACAGCAATGCTGCGGGAGAAAAACTTAAATTATCAAATACCACTGAGCACAGGCCAGTGATAGCTTTTGCCTTAAGGCAACAAATTCCAGTTTTAAATGTCAGCTTACACTATTTGTTTTTGTTTTTTGGTTTTTTTTTTGCGGTACGCGGGCCTCTCACTGTTGTGACCTCTCCCATTGCGGAGCACAGGCTCCGGATGCGCAGGCTCAGCAGCCATGGCTCACGGGCCCAGACGCTCCGCGGCATGTGGGATCTTCCCGAACCGGGGCACGAACCCGTGTCCCCTGCATCGGCAGGCGGACTCTCAACCACTGCGCCACCAGGGAAGCCCCACAATTTGTTTTTAATTTTAAATATATGCATTTGTGAAGACAGCTGAACTGTATTAAGAAATGCTGTACCTGCCACACTGGGAACATTTTAGTTTATGGCAAAGAAAGCAAATCAGCAGTTTTAATATTTGGAAACAGTATGTTTGAAATAATTTTATTTTAATCATTACTATTTAAAAAGTATCTAGCAAACAGAACAGTGATCCCTTTACATGTAATGGCTAGATAAGCTATTTGTTATTAAATGTTGGTTACAGAGGAATTAAATTTGCCACATTTTAAAGTGAATGCTAATCAACATGGAAATGAGCAATTTAACCCTCTTTAAATTAGAAAAAAACCCTTGGGGCAGTTATTTCTTTGTTGTTATCGATGGTCAAATCACTTAAGATGATTCTTTACAGAAGAACATTGCTTTTGTATTTAGAACAGAATGAATGACATTCCTGACTGGCAGAGAATATTTTGTTATTTTGTTTGTGTACTGATGTTTTAATTCTTCTGGAAGAGTTGAAACAAAAGCATCCAGATGGAAACTGTGGATGTGTTAGGTGGGGGTGATACAAGAGGAAGGGTTGTCACAATAATGTTCTGCATCATATACTGAACTACTTAAGATTTGAGTAATTTCAGGTAACAGAGTTACCTAAAGCACTGAGATTTTTACCCAAAAGCTTTTCTACCCCAGACCCAAAAAGCAGGGCTACCCTGCTCCTTATTGCTCCTTAGCTCTTTGGATTCTTGCAGCTATATCTCTTGCTGACAAAGTCTCTTCAGATTCTGATGTTGGCCAGCATCACATTTTTAGGACTGAAAAGAGCAAGAAAATCTGAGAAGTCCATGAGGTCTGCCTTGTCCATCTGTCTCCCAGATCTTGATCTCTACTTATGCGTGGGTTCAAGAACACCAGCCTGCACATTTACTAAATATTTCTTTCAACACATACTTATTATGCATTTATAGTATGGCAGTGACTTTTGGTCCACCCAGTAAGTCCTAGTGAGAAAAGCTAACTCCAACTGATAACTGAGGGAAACTTAAATTATGAGCAATCACAGTACCTTGAGACCAGAAGTTTCTTCCTTGAATACCAAGTAAAGCAGAAGATGGCTATAACTCATTAAGGTAAATGGTGGAGCATGGAGGAGCGTGTATGAATAGGGAACTGTAGTTGGTAAACTCTAACCAAGTCATAACTCTCACCCTAAGATAATTCCAAAGATCTAAGTACTAATCAGGTGCCTATGAGCCATTCCAAGTTGGTCTGCTAAATTAGTGCTTAGATAGGGAGATCCAGATCTCAAGAGAGCACTTCCATGTGTAGTTGTGCTGGTCATGCATCACAGACCAAAAGGCAACCATCTGCAGTTCACTGTCTTTGTGATGACTCCTATAGAATGAGGTCAGATTCCTGGAAGTGACCAGCTTATAACTATGATTTAAGCCAAAAGACTGGATAAGATCACCTGGAAGATACTGTTGAGTCAAAAGAGAACCTAGGACCCAGCCTTGAGGAACTCCAACATTTTAAATTTAGGTAAAGCAGGAGAGGTCAGCAGTAATCTTTATATGGAGTGACCGAGAGTGGATGAGGGAATCCAGCAGTGTGTTAAAGCGGAGAGTTATTCCATGCAAAGGGAAAGGTCTACTGTGCTAACTCCTGAAGAGAGGGAGAGTTGGGATTCAATCCCACTTCTGTCGGCCCAAAGCTCTACATGTTCTTGAGAAGAACCACACTATCCCTCACTAAAAGCATATAAAAAAATCCAGTATCTTTGAATCTGGCCCTCAGGGATGTCATTTATGGTTGGCTAATATTTTAAAGCTTTCTAGGCAGTTGCTGATCACAGTGGTATTAAATTAGAAATCAATTATGTTTCAAATAGAAAACTTCACATATTTGGAAAATTTAAAAATTACATCTAAATTTTTGTGAAACCAAGGAAACATCAAATTAATAAATAAAATATTTATTTATAATTGAATAAATATAAAGTAAATGCATTTCCAAACTTTTGGCATGTACTAAGGTAATACTTAAAGGAAAATTTTAGTTTAAGATCTTAATTTAGAGCAGAAATAAGGCTAAAAGATAATAAGCTAGATATCCAACTTAAGATATTGAATTTTTAAAAAAAGAGGATAATTTAAAGAAAGGAGAAACAAGGAAATCTAAAAAGTGAAAATTAATAAAAAGTTCATTAGAGAAGATCAACAGGGCCCAAAGAGGGAGGGTTATTTGAATAAACAAATAAAACATAACTCTCTGGATGATTAATAAAAAAGGTACCCAAAACACACTAATTTGAAGGACAAAATAGTTATGTCTAGAGATGCTATTGGTATTACATAGCTAATAAAAGAATATTATGAAAACTCTATACATATAAAACTTAGTTACAATGAATAAATTCTTATAAGAATTCAACTCATCCAAACTGATTCCAGAAGAAATAGTAAATCTGAATGGTTTTATCACCATCAAAAATTTAAAAACTTTCTTTTTAATCTTCTCGTTGTAGTAATACAAGGTCCACATAGTTTCAAAGGCAAGTTTTTTTATTCAGATAATTTCAATTTACACCAGTTCTTCCAGACCATATAAAAAAAAAGAAAGACTGACAACAAAAACAAAAGAGTATAAAAAGTTAAAAGGGAAATTACAGGCCAAAATTATTCATGAGCAGAAAGGCTAAATACATCATTTGCATCTAAATCTATTTATGAAATAAAAACATATAATCTAAGCTGGATTTTTCCCAAGAATGAAAAGTCCATTTTTTACTAGAAAACGAATTAATGTAATTCACCTCTTTATTCCTACAGTAGATGTAGGGGAAAATTTTAACATTCAATATCATGTCAGGTTAAAAATTTCTAGGAAACTAAAAATAGAAGGGGACTTCCTTAGAATGGTAATGATTCTTACTAAATATAATAGATAATACATAACATCATGTTAATGGTATATGTTGAAAACTCTCAGTTAAAATTAGGAATAAGGAACAAGTAAATCGTTCCTAATATCACAATTTCTATTTAACATTGCATTGATCCAAGCTAATGCAGTGAGATAAGACAAAATGTAAAGATAAATTAGAAAGGAAGAAACAATGCTGTCATTATATCTAGATAACATAATTGAACACACTGATTAATAGAATTAATAAAATAATTAGTCTTGTTGTTGGATAGATATCAGTATTCAAAAAGAAACTACATGTTATACAGCAGTAAAATTCATTTGGAGAATGAAATTGTATTAAAAGATAGTAATTGCAATAACATCAATATTATAAAATACCTAATAATTAAACTAACAAAAAATGAGCAAGCTCTTTGGGAATAAAGATAAATATGATTTTACTGAAAGATATTAAAAAACACCTAAATAAAAGGAAAGAAACAACATGATCTTAGATATAAAATTTCAGTATTTTATATGTGCCAGTACTCTTGTTAACTTATGATACCCTTTCTCAAAACAACGACAAAAACAACTCAACAGTATTTTCTGTGGAATGTGGTGAAGTGATTCTATATAAAAGAGTGAAAGACCAAAAACAGCCCGGGAACCATTAAAGAAGAAAAATAAGGTAAGGGAATTTCCTTTTAAGCATCCAGTTTTATTAAAAACTATAGTGATTAAGACAGAATGATACTGATGAAGAGATAGGCAAGTAAACAAATGGAATAAAATAACAAGTCCAGAAACCACCTCATTCATGAATGCAAATTTTGTTTATAGCAGAGTGGGTATTGAAAATCAGTGCAAAAAGGAGAGCCTATTAAATAAATATTGGGAAACTTGGTCATCTATTTGAATAATAAAATGAAATTAGATTTCTACACAAATAAATATTAGATGGATTAAAGATTGACATGCATAACTATAGGAAAATATTTTATAATTGTGATGGAGGGAATTTTTAAATTAAATTATAAAAAGTACATAGCCTAAAGGAAGAAATTGATAATTTTAACAGTATTAGACAATTTAAAACAAATTAAAATAAAGACACTTTACAGGTAAGCAAAATGCAAGTAGTAATCTAAAAGATATTTCTGGTATTTACAACTGGCAGAAAACTGTTTTTTTTTTTTAATATAGTAATTTTGTATTTTTTGTTGTCTTTGTTTTTTTGTTTAACCTCTTTATTGGAGTATAATTGCTTTACAATGGTTTGTTAGTTTCTGCTTTATAACAAAGTGAATCAGCTATACATATACATATATCCCCATATCTCCTCCCTCTTGCATCTCCGTCCTCCCCTCCCTACCCCACCCCTCTAGGTGATCACAAAGCACCCAGCTGATCTCCCTGTGCTATGTGGCTGCTTCCCGCTAAAATTAATATTCAGGATACAAACAGTAAGAACAGGTGGTTCATGGGAAATGTGTGAAAAACATGAATAGGCATCATGCAGAAGAGGAAATATAAATGTTCCATAAACTTATTTTTTTTATTAATTTTTTTGCGGTACGCAGGCCTCTCGCTGTTGTGGCCTGTACCATTGCGGAGCACAGCTCCGGACGCGCAGGCTCAGCGGCCATGGCTCACGGGCCCAGCCGCTCCACGGCATGTGGGATCTTCCCAGATCGGGGCATGAACCCGTGTCTCCTGCATCGGCAGGTGGACTCTCAACCACTGCACCACCAGGGAAGCCCCATAAACTTATTTTTAAAATGCCTAAACTTTAATAGTAGTCAGGGAACTTGACATTAAAATCACACCCAATTCCCAAATACAGCCACCAGATTGCAAAAATTAATAATTTGTTCAATATTAATGTTGGGATGAATATAAATGATAAAAACAACTTTGGTGATTTTAACTAAAAATAATTTAGCATGAATGTGCTTTGTGACCAAGCAAATCGATTCCCATACATAGAGACTAGATTAATGCTTTCACATTTACTTCAAGAGATATCTATAAGGGTAAATTCTTAACAAAATTTTTGTAATGGCAAGAAATTGGAAACAACCCAAATAAACTATCAAAAATAGCTGGCAAAAAGTACTGAGGAGGAGTTATACAGTGAAATGCTATAAAGTGTGGAAAATAAACATTCTATCACTAGTATATCCAGATGGATGACCCTCAAATGCATAATATTGACCAAACAAAGCCAACTCATAGGAGAAGGCATACAGTGTTAACTCCATTCACATAATTCTGCCAACCATATGAAGCAATAAAATATTGTCTAGTCTTACATGCCTTGGTGGTAAAGTTATAATGAAAGTTAAGTGAATGATTTACCCTCTTGATGAGAGTAGTTACCTCTAGGGGGGTTAGGGGAGCAGACACCTTTATAGTGCTGACAGCTGATGATACTTTCTTAAATCTGGTAGTGATTACATAGGTGCTTTTAAAATTATTATTCTCTAAACTGCATATGTTTAATTTTAGTTTACTTTTTATTTATATCAGAATTATTATTTTTTAGTATAGCATATGCTTATGGAATGTAAAATGCCATCGTGGGCCAGGTGATTGAGTTAGGCAAGTTGCTGCTTTTCCTAATGTGTTAGTACTCTATAAAAGGCTCATTAAAGCCATTTTTGGACATTTTCTTCTCAACAACTGTGCTGAGTTTAATTAAAAACGCACATAATAACCTGAGCTAAGAGACTGGATTCTCTCCTGTAGCAGAAGAAATTTCCCTCAATTACACAGTGACATTAAATACTGAAATTAATTCCTGAAGGAAATTATCAAATATCCTTCTATGAATCCTTTTAAAATTTGCTTTGAAATCAGCATATTATATACTTAAAGTTCTGCATGGTTGGTGCTAAATAAAATGCTATATTTCACAGTGTAGCAGGAAGAATACTGAAAGAGGAATCACAATTTCAGTTCATGTTGCTTTTGTCTCTTATAAACCTAATCTCTGAATCTTAATTTCATCATCCAATGTCCATTACTTGTGTAAACAGTTACATAAAATTAAGCTAACAGCAGTGCCCTTTACATATGAAGGAGGTCACTACTCTGGCTTTAATCACTGTTTCAACGAAAAGCTCTACCTGTCTTTCAGGTACACTATATAGAGTTCGATATCTCATAGTCACCCCATCCAAATTTGCCAACCTTGAATGATACCTCATCAAAATACATCTTTATTCCTCTTAGTTGCTCAGGATCCTGCTCTGCTGGGCTAATGAGTAATGAACATTTAACCATGTCAGAGAAGCTATGAGTAATAATGTCAGGGTATGATTATTAATTTTGGCTGCATAGTTGCATTGTAACAAAATAATTTAGGAAAAATCAGAGAGTCTGAATAAATAGACAAGGCAACATGCTTGTAATTGGAGAATGAAATACAGGTGGAGATAATGAGAAAATTTGTAGATATAATGAGGTATATTATCCCATATCTTAGTCATTTGGATCTTCTTTCCATCCAAGTCACTCTCTCTGGGTCAGTTATAACGCTTGTATCTATGTTTTCATGTTGATTATCTAGAAATAATTTTGGAAAATACAACTCTAGGATTTAAGGATCTTTCCCTAATTAATCTGAATTTGAAAGAAGAAAGAAGTTTTAGTACATCTTTTAAAGGAATGAAAACACCTTGTGAATTACAGAAACACACATTCTTCCATTGTCAACTTTGTTGATTATCCTGGACTCTACCAAAGAAAAAAAAATGAGTAGAGATGGGGCATTTGTCATTTTGGTTTCTTTTATATTTTAATCATTTTTGCTCTCAGAGAAGTTCTGGTCTTTCTTCAGTTATGGGAGTTACTCTACTATGATTTATTTAATTACGCCTCCTGTCCAAGCTTATTATTTTCATGCTCTGGCAGTTTAGCATAATGATTAAGAACGGCTGTGGGTGTGATATCCTCCTCTATCTCTCTGTTAATATATATTAAGCATACATTTTAAAAACTCTATTTGGATTGCTTTTAACTCTTTGGACACATGTACATTTTCCATTGATTAGATTTTCCATATCTCTTTCAGGGTTGTTTAATATTTGTGGCTTATTTGTGCACTCATCTCTGTAGCCGAGGTGTCCTATATGACTGTCTCCTCTTTTTTGTTCAGAGAGATGTACGTGAGCTGATTTGTGGCTGTTCTCTTTTTTAGTGATTATGAGAGTGGCATCCCTTGGCAGCTGGTTTTCTGAGACTGGGTACTCACAAACAAGTGCTGTTAGCCATTTGGGATTCATTTGTGCCTCCCGTTTTCTAAACTGCTTCACTTACCATTTCTACCTGGAGAACTTCCCTTCATTGTTGCCAAGAGTGACCTAGCTGGCTGCTCCTGTGATACCATAATTAATAACTCTGTTTGTTTCTTCCCAGGCCCCTCCTCTTCATGGGCTCCACACCCTCCTGGTATAGACTATCATGATATTGCTTCTATATTTACCACTGTGGTTTGCTCTGTGGCTCTTTTTCTTTTTGCTTTCTATTTCTCAGGGATTCTCTAGAGTTTCTGGTTTATGTAGAATGACTCCTTTTTTTTTGAGTGGGGTTATGTATTTCTTTATTTTTGTATAAGGCAAAATCATGTCATGTCCTCCCACATCCTACCTTTGTATCTGATTTAAGCAATTATTTTATTCTGGTGTATGAGATGTTAAAATTGGATCTAGAATGATAACTCATTTTTATCTCAAGCACTATGTCCTATTGATTTGTAGGGGGTGCCTAAAGTGAGGGTTGAGAAGGATAGTGAGGTCACCTCCAGTGTCAGAAGAAAGACTGTTACAATTGATGACAGATAGACAAAATGGCAAGGCCGGGGGATACTAGCAGCATCTGACCCTGAATTTATTTTCCAGGATCATAGTTTATAAAAGTCACAGGACAAGTGTATATTTGTGACTTGTGATAAATTATTACAGCAAATAAATGGATGAGTCCAAAAAGGATGTGTTAGGCAGTGGGAACAAAACCAGCAAGAACTCGAGGGGGAAAAGGAAACACTAAAGAGAAGCTCGAAACTTAATTTGTGTAGAGCTGAAGCTCCCGTACGAATGTAGGTGATGGGAGAAAGTTAGGTTGGGCCCTAACTGATGAAGGCCATCCATGCCAAGTTAAAGATTTGGTATTTAAAATAATATGAAAAGACAGAATCCTGTCCTTTCTTGTATTGCTGGAATTTATTGTTTTATTCTATTTGAGCTTATTTTAAAATTCCTTTATAGGGTAATTTGAGAGAATAAAATGATACAATGACAATAATAATTATTCTAAGATAATAGAAACATTTTGTGAAAATTCAGGTTATTTTTCCACTTTAATTAAGTAATTGGAGTAACAGGAATAAGGCATCTTCTGTCTGCAGTGTCACCCACCATCTGTTTGTTCCTTGATCCCTGTCAATAGTTCCAGGCAAAGATGAAAACCAGCCCTGGGGTGGATGCAGTCACACTATTTTGCACTAGGGCCTCAGAGTAAGTTCCCATATTGCAGTCCTTTTAGGGTGAGACCTCTGGTCACTCCACTTTACGACAGACATCTCAGCTAATGGAAGAAGTGATAGTTTTACAGATTCTCTGCAGCCATGAGCACAAGTAATTGATGCAAGTATTCTACTATTGTCTGCATTTAGATTTTTTTTTTTTCCTCCCACTATTTGTCAGAGGATTTGAGGTTTACAAATAGATTCTTGAAGATGCCATTCAGGGCTTTCACTGACCTCTGAAACAGGGCCATTTCTATTCCTCTTCTGAGCCACATGTCTATTTGTCTTTTACAAGCCACCAGAATAGCTGCCCTAACACCCCTGCCGTTGCTATTTCTGATATTACCAGTCTTACACCAAGGTTGACTTATTTTTACTCTTTTTCCATCGTCAGCTAGGAAAAAAAGAACCATTCTTCATGATACAGGTCATATTTACATTTCAGAATTTTGAGTGACTGCACTGCCAGATGTTAATGCATATTATAAATAATATGGACTCCCAAATTTCTGAGTAGCATTGATTATAAATAAATATACCTCAGTAAGAACTATAGGAGGGCTACATATCAATGATCCTAACCAGTTACAAAAATGTAGATTTAACCTAGAACATTCTTTTCTCTGACATACAATTCTACATATGCAATCAAAATGACAAGTACAGTCCAAATAATTCTACAGTTCTTCTTGCATGAATCACCTTCCTACAGATGTTATCCTAACATTGATCTCTCTTTTAACTTCAAAGAGAACTAACTTTTCACTCTGAAGAATCAGACTTTGTACTTCATTTGCCACTTTAGCCACACATTCTTTCTCATTATGTTTCCTTATTTAATTCTAAAATTATTGCTATTATGATAAGTAGAGTATATTATAAAAAATAATTTTTATAATCTATATTATGTTATAAAAAATATTTAGTTCTCCTTCTCAGGAAATTAAAAAAAAGTGGAAAATGGCTCCATAAACTTAGTAATACGATTGCAGATTGGTTCTGTGTGTGTGTGTGTGTGTGTGTGTGTGTGTGTGTGTGTTTGGGGGATGTGGACAATGCAGAGAATTTTACTAAAGTTGCATATACTGAGATGTATCAATATCTTGTAAATCAGTTGGAATAAATATATGCTACTAAGTTGGGCAAATTGCCTATTTGAAAGGGAGTTTTCTCATAATTGAGAAGTTGATTGCTTGGAGTGATTTGGCCAACCAAATCACCAAATTATTTTATCATTCTTCAGATCTTGATTTAAACGCTATCCTTGCATTACCTCCCTTGATTTTGTTGATATAGATACTTTGTTTCCTCTTATTGTTCCCTCTAGACTATGGAATGCCCCTATTTCTTTTCAATAATATACTTACCATTCTGGTGATTGGATCCCCCTCCTCCTCCTCTATGAACTTACTCCATCCATTGTAATTTTTCTGTTTTGTGTATTTTACCTTCTTTGTAGTAGCTATTTGACTTTAGCCGATATTGTCAGGACTCTGGTGGTTGCAAATGACAGATCAAACTAGTGTAATTATCTATGGAAATTTATTGGTTTACAAACTTGAGAAGACAAAGAAAGACCTAGTCTTACACATGACTGCATCCAGGGACTCAAGTGATAATATCTTTCTTCCATCTCCTAACTCTACTTCTCTCTGTGTTTTGGTTAAACTTGGTTCCACCAAATATGGTCTAGTCCCACATGGGTCCCTATAGACGTAGACACTTTATTTCTCCAAGCTAGTACCTTCAGAAAAAGAGAGGACTTCCAGTTGTCCAACGTACTCTAGGTTAGAACTACTGCCAGAATCAAACAGAATGGACAGTGGGGAAAAAGTTTTTTTCTAACAGAAGAGTTTTTCTTATTGGAAGAAGGGAGGAAGAAATATACAAGCAACAGAAGTCCTCTAAACATGTTCATTTCTCAACCCTCCTCTATGACTCCCCATTTAATTATTCCTTTATTTGCAGATGACTCTCTCTTTCTCTCACCATATAAATGCTGCCTACATTTCACATTACTCTTGCTACTCGTCTTGCTGAGATGGACCCTTTGACCCAAAAGTCTACTGAAAGTTTTCCTCCTATCTTTATTAAGGACATCATCCTTCCTAAAATTACTGACTGCTTTTCTTTTTTCATAGTACTTGATCACATCAACTTTGGCATTGTTCAAGACTGCTTCTTAGCCAATATAATACATCTCTATCCTGCATAATTTTCTAACTTGCACCTCCTTTTGAATTTATTTCTTTTCCTCCTCGTCTATCTATTCATTAAATAAATCTTCCCCAGGGTGCTCTTATTTTATTCCAACATGCAGTCTCCTTTCATGTTTGATTTACTTGTTTGTAGCTTCGATTATCCCTAAATGACAATAAGCACAAATTCATTATCTTTTGCCCAGAACATTATCCTGAAGTATAAGCCAGTCTTTCCAACTGCCTATCAATAGGTACAAGCAAAAACCACAATCTATAAATAAATCAGACTTTCTGTAATCACCCCAAATCTTTCCCTTTTCTTCTGTTTCTATATGATCGAATGACTTTACCAAATTCTCAATTAAAGCACCTATGAAGATGAGTTAATATTGGCTACTCTCTTTTTCATCTGCACACGCAAAATGTCAGCAAATCTCATCTGGAGTCTATTTCCTACTTTCCAGTGAAACAGTCTTATCAACAAAACTTCCTTAAACTGTTTTGATAGCTTCCTATTGTGTCAATAGTCTCCAGTCTTCCCCCATTCTAGGCAGCAAGCATAATGCTACCTGATTTATTTTTCTACCAGATAAGTCTGTCTTTTAGGAAACTGAAGATTGTTAAAAGCTTTCAATGTGTCTCTTGCTTATAGGGTAAGGTTCAGACTCCTTAACACCAAAATTTTCAATTATTGTCCTTCCTCATTACAGCCCCACAACTGCCCATTCCATATTTCAGCCACCTTAAAATATTTGCCATTTTTCTCACATGTCGTGCTTCTTAACACCTCCATCTCTTTGCTCATCCTGTTCCTTCTGCCAGGAAACCCTTCCCCACTGAACTCATACTCATAGGACCAGAAAGTGCTTGGCACATAGTAGATGCTCAAAAATTATGCATTGAATGTATGAATAAATGAATTAGATAGTACTTAATTTATCTTCATTTTCATATTTTCTAAGTTGGGATAAAAAATTATGCCATGAGTACCTCACAGGCAAAATGAAGAAGTTTTTTTCAAAATCGATTAAAATTTATTAATTAAAATGCATGTTTTAATCATGTGGTGATGTGATACCTAATGTGGTAAACCTGCTCCTTAAACACAAATAATACAGGAGCCAAAAAAAAAATAGTATACACATCTACGCTTTAATTATTGGAGAAATGTTCTTAATAATTCTAAATAAAGGTAGTTGAAGTTAAAGACAGGGTTCAAAATACGACATGCCTTCTGAGAGTATGATTTTTTTTTTTTTTTTGCGGTACGCGGGACTCTAACTGTTGTGGCCTCTCCCGTTGCGGAGCACAGGCTCCGGATGCGCAGGCTCAGCGGCCACGGCTCACGGGCCCAGCCACTCCGCGGCATGTGGGATCTTCCCGGACCGGGGCACGAACCCGTGTCCCCTGCAACAGCAGGCGGACTCTCAACCACTGCACCACCAGGGAAGCCCCAGAGTATGATTTTTTACTACATTCCACAAAATGACTATTGAGGTTTTGTTATCGAACTCAGGTTCAGCCGCTCACTGCTCAGAAGCCAGTAATCAAGAGGTAAGTGTCAACAGAAAGGAAAGATGTTTTAATCAGAAAAATCAGCAATCTGAAGGGAAGGTGGACTCATGACCCAAGGAGACCAACTCCAAAGATTCTGCTCAGCCATGACAGTTTTTAAAGGAGAAAAAGGGGGATGAATCTCAGTGAATCATTGAGGCAGGAGGTTGGATTCTGTATCATTCTCCATTGCCTGAAGACAGCTTGACTCTCTCTTCAGATGTTATATTGCCCTCGTGATCTGCCTGCAGGATTGCTAAGGGGGCTGTGGGACAGAGAGCTAGTCATTCTTTAACTACTTCATTCTTTTAATCTAGGAAAAGAATCAGTAAGTTAGGCAAGGCATGGTGTGCATTCAGGAGAGCAAAAGTCAGGAGTCAGCTTAAATTGCCTAGTGATCTCATTCCTATAATTAGGTCTTTTATGGTTAGAGGGGAACAGAAATGGGCAAACAGGAAAGGGGCAAAAGAGCTGCTTTCATTTTGTGACTATCCCTTTATTTTCCTGTCACTTATTAAAATGATCATTTGAACTTTATTTGTAGCACAGCAACTCCCTGAAAGTTGTAGAAGAAAATAATGTATTCTTCTCTCTTTCTCTCTTAGATTTATAGGTAAAATATTTTTTGATTTTTTAAGAAACAGTATACACACCACCCACCATCAGAAAATCAGACAAGCATTTAATTAACTCTCTCAGAACATTGGAAAGGCCAACTCCAATTCTGTTTATCTACTCCTCAGCTTTTGAGAAACATTGCATTTATACTGCCTTCATGTTTTCTGACAGCGTTTGTGAAGCAGAGAAAAACAAATACTATTAAATTGATTTTCAAATACTTGTGTAGCTTCAAGTTTAAAAAATAAAACAGTTCTTTCTTTTGATTCTAGAAAACGTTTTAACTGATTAAAAGACTATTTCTCAATTTTTATAACAACCCTAAGCACTGTGTCCCTATAAGTAGTTTTGAGGATATTTTACTAAAATCAGAGTTTAAAAGAAAAAGTCAACTTCAAACAATAGACTAAAGCAGTAACCTCATGCTACTCACTACAAAGAGGCAACTTTAGACAATAGGGCCGTCAAAATGGAAACCATGCCAAGTCTAATGAAAGGAAGGCACTAAATTTCTTTTTACTCTTTCAAAGAATACTTTCATCAGGATTTCAAAAGATCTCCTGGATTACAGATAAAAGTCAAGTGCAAGTGGCTAGGTGAGGTTATTGGTTAAATGTTTCATTTTATTACAATTAATTTCCAACTTAAAATTATTTAAAGTGTTCAGGTTCTAAATATTAGAAATTCATCCACTTTTAGCTGGTTTATAAATATTTACCACCAGAAGCTTTCAAACAATTTGCTCAGTTTGATATTTTTCATTTGCAAGGTATAATGTGATTAGGAAATTGACAACTGAAAGAGATAAATGGAATTTAATCTATTATTTCTGGAATATTTTTCATATTCATGAAGCTTCCCTTGTAAATCTCACCTTGATACCAAGCACATATTATAGGCTCAAGTACCTAATGTTTTATCGACATGCAGATACATGGTGGGTGTTTTAAAATGAAAATGGATTAAATGCTCCAACCAAAAGAAACAGACTGGATGAATGGATACAAAAACAATACCCATATGTATGCTGTCTACAGGAGACACACTTCAGACCTAGGGACACGTACAGACTGAAAGTGAGGAGATGGAAAACGATATTCCATGCAAATGGAAATCAGAAGAAAGCTGGAGTAGCAATACTCAGATAAAATAAACTTTAAAATAAAGACTGTTACAAGATATAAGGAGGGACGCTACATAATGGCCAAAGGATCAATCCAAGAAGAAGATATAAAAATTATAAATGTTTACGCACCCAACATAGAAGCACTTCAGTACATAAGGCAAATGCTAACAACCATGAAAGGAGAAATCGACAGTAACACAATAATGGTAGGGGACTTTAACACCCCAATTACACCAATGGACAGATCATCCAAACAGAAAATAAATAAGGAAACACAAGCTTTAAATAACACAATAGACCAGATAGATTTAATTGTTACTTATGGAACATTGCGCCCAAAAGTGGCAGAATACACTTTCTTCTCAAGTGCACACAGAACATTCTCCAGGATATATTACATCTTGGGTCACAAATCAAACCTTGGAAACTTTAAGAAAATTGAAATCGTATCAAGCATCTTTTCTGACCACAATGCTATGAGCCTGGAAATCAATTACAGGAAAAAAGCTGTAAAAAACACAAACACACGGAGGCTAAACAGTACACTACAAAATAACCAAGAGATCACTGAAGAAACAAAAAAATACCTAGAAACAAATGACAATGAAAACACGATGACCCAAAGCCTATGGGATGCAGCAAAAGCAGTTCTAAGAGGTAAGTTTATAGCAATTCAATCTCACCTCAAGAAACAAGAAAAATCTCAAATAAACAATCTAACCCTGCACTTAAAACAACTAGAGAAAGAAGAACAAAGAAAACCCAAAGTCAGTAGAAGGAAAGAAATCATAAAGATCAGAGCTGAAATAAATGCAATAGAAACGAAGAAAACAATAGCAAAGATCAATAAAACTAAAAGCTGGTTCTATGAGATGATAAAAAAGTTTGATAAACCTTTAGCCAGACTCATCAAGAAAAAATAGGGAGAGGACACAAATCAATAAAATTATAAATGAAAAAAGGGGAAATCACAACTGACACTGCAGAAATACAAAGGATTATAAGAGACTAGTATAAAAACTACATGCCAGTAAAATGGACAACCATGAAGAAATGGACAAATTCTTGGAAAGGTACAATTTTCCAAGACTAAACCAGTAAGAATTAGAAAATATAAACAGACCTATCACAAGTAATGAAATTGAAACCAAAATTAAAAATCTTCCAACAAACAGAGCTCCAGGACCAGGTGGCTTAATAGGCGAATTCTATCAACATTTAGAGAAGAGCTAACACCCATCCTTCTCAAACTCTTCCAAAAAATTGCAGAGGAAGAAACACTCCCACACTCATTCTATGAATACCTAATACCAAAACTCGAAAAAGTTATCACAAAAAAAGAAAATTATAGGCCAATATCACTGATGAACATGGATGCAAAAGTCCTGAACTAAATACTGGCAAACAGAATCCAACAGCACATTAAAAGGATCATACACCATGATCAAGTGGCATTTATCCCAGTGATGCAAGGATTCTTCAATATATGCAAATCAATCAGTGTGATACACCATATTAACAAATTGAAGGATAAAAACCATATGATCATCTCAATAGATGCAGAAAAATCTTTTGACAAATTTCAACACCCATTTATGATAAAAACTCTCCAGAAAATGGGCGTAAAGGGAACCTACCTAAATGTAATAAAGCCCATATATGACAAACCCACAGCAAGCATCATACTTAATGGTGAAAAACTGAAAGCATTTCCACTAGGATCAGGAACAAGAGAAGGATGTCCACTCTCACCACCCTTATTCAACAGTTTTGGAAGTTCTAGCCATGGCAATCAGGGAACAAAAAGAAATAAACGGAATATAGAGTGGAAAAGAAAAAGTAAAACTGTCACTGTTTGCAGGTGACATGATACTATACATAAAAAATCCTAAAGATGCCATCAAAAAACTACTAGAACTAAGTAATGAATTTGGTAAGGTTAGAGGATAAAAATTAATGCACAGAAATCTCTGGCATTCCTATACACAAACAACAAAAAATCAGAAAGAGAAATTAACACTCCTGTTTACGACTGCAACAAAAAGGATACCTAGGAATAAACCTGCCTAAGGAGGCAAAAGACTTGTTTTCCCTCACAAAACTATAAAACACTGATGAAAGAAATCAAAGATGACATAAACAGATGGAGAAATATACCATGTTCTTGGATTGGAAGAATCAATATTGTGAAAATGACTGTACTATCCAAAGCATTCTACAGATTCAGTGCAATCCCTATTGAACTACCAATGACATTCTTCACAGAATTAGAACAAAAAATATTACAATTTGTATGGAAACACAAAAGACCCCAAATAGCCAAAGCAATCTTGAGAAAGAAAAATGGAGTTGGAGGGATCAGGCTCCCTAACTTCAAACTATACCACAAAGCTACAGTAATCAAGACAGTATGGTACTGGCTCAAAAACAGAAATATAGATCAATGGAACAGGATAGGATGCCCAGAGATAAACCCATGCACATATGGGCACCTAATTTATGACAAAGGAGGCAAGAACATACAATGGAGAAAAGACAGCCTGGGAAAACTGGACAGCTTCATGTAAAAGAATAAAATTAGAACACTTCCTAACACCATACACAAAAACAAACTCCAAATGGATTAAAGACCTAAATGTAAGGCCAGACACTATAAAACTCTTAGAGGAAAACATGGGAAAAACACTCTTTGACATAAACCACAACAAGATTTTTTGACCTACCTCCTAGAGTAATGGAAATAAAAATAAACAAATGGGACTTAATTAAACTTAAAAGATTTTGCAGAGCAAAGGAAACCTTAAGACAAAAAGACAACCCTCAGAATGGGAGAAAATATTTGCAAATGAAATAACAGACAAAGGATTAATCTCCAAAATATGAAAATAGCTTGTGGAGCTCAATATCAAAAAGAAAAACCTGCAGTTAAAAAATGGACATTCCACCAAGGAAGACATACTCATGGCCAAGAGGCACATGAAAAGATGCTCAACATCACTAATTATTAGAGAAATGCAAATGAAAGCCAGAATGAGGTATCACCTCATGCCATTCAGCATGGCCATTATAAAAAAATCTAGAAACAATAAATGCTGGAAAGGGTGTGGTGAAAAGGGAACTCTCCTGCAGTATTGGTGGGAATGTAAATTGATACAACCAGTGTGGAAAACAGTATGGAGCTTCCTTAAAAAACTAAAAATAGAACTACCATATGACCCAGCAATCCCACTACTGGGCATATACACTGAGAAAACCATAATTCAAAAAGAGACATGTACCACAATGTTCATTGCGGCACTATGTACAATAGTCAGGATATGGAAACAACCTAAATGTCCATCGACAGATGAATGGATAAAGAAGATGTGGCACATATATACAATGGAATATTACTCAGCCATGAAAGGAAACGAAATTTAGTTATTTGTAGTGAGATGGATGGACCTCGAGTCTGTCATACAGAGTGAAGTAAGTCAGAAAGAGAAAAACAAATACCATATGCTAGTGCATATATATGGAATCTAAAAAAGAATGGTACAGATGTACCTAGTTGCAGGGCAGGAATAAAGATGTAGACATAGAGGATGGAGTTGTGGAAGCTGGGGCAAAGTGAAAGTAGCATTGACACATATACACTACTGAATGTCAAATAGTTAGCTAGTGGGAAGCAGCAGCATAGCGCAGGGAGATCAGCTCAGTGCTTTGTGATGACCTAGAGGGGTGGGATAGGGAGGCTTAAGAGGGAGGGGATATGGGGACATATGTATGCATATGGCTGATTGACTTTGTTGTACAACAGAAACTAACACAGTATTGTGAAGCAATTTTACTCCAATAAAGATCTATTAAAATATAATAATAAGCTGTTAAAAACAACTCTATGGAAAAATATTGTATGGTATACTGTGCAAATTGTTTTAAAAAATCAAGGAAATTTGCTGTAAAAATTTCAATTCTTTCCATAGATCATATATAATCTCTATTTTTTCAATTCATAAACTACTTTTTAAAATAAACCGCTGATTTTCTTTTAAAAAATTGTATTATGTATGTGTACTTAATATGAATCTAGGGGTGTTGCAATACCCCTCAGAGTCTTTTTATCACCAATCTGTTTAACAATGTAGATAGCATTGTCTAAGTCATAGAAGTGGTGTTTATAAGTTGCTTTTTCCCTTTTCCTGAAAATTATTATGTCCATGTTTTAGTGTATATGTTTTTATTTTGGGGTTGTTTATACATCCAAAACTTGCTTACATAGGCGATAGAAATGTACACTCAAATAATTGAATGTAATTTTGGTTGGTTTTCAAATTTAATTGACTTTTTCAGTTTAGTACGTGTGTGTGTGTGTGTGTGTGTGTGTGTGTGTGTATTATTATTCATATCGGATGCTAAGATCCACCAACCAAAACATATAAAAGAATTTTTTCAAGATGCTTACATTTTAATATCTGTGATATAATAGCTAATCTTTGTTTAATCATTAGTGTCTTGTAGTAACCTTCAAAAATATCATGACCATCTGCACCTTTCACTTCATGATTGATGTTGAGAATTTAGTAGCATAATTATGTCCTGTGGACCTACTCATATATCCTGGTGCTCATCGATTTGTATTGTAGAATATTTTTCTTTAAAGGATACTTCCTTAAGGTCTGCATACCATTATGATAGCTATAAATGATAGTTTGGCATAGTATTGAATTTATTATCTAACTTGCTCTGCAAACATTAGTAATCTTTTATTTAGCTCCCAGGGGAGGAAGAAAAAAACAGCTCTATATTAATTATTTTGTGTGGGAGTCTTACCAACTTCTGCTGAACTGGATTTTCACCAGTATTCTCTCAAATGCTATGATAACATTTTAAATGTCCATAACTAATGCTAAATTACAGTGGATCATCTAAGGAAATATATATATCTTACATTAACATGAATGTATTTCAACCAGGATAATTTGTGATAATTCATAATCCTAGGTTTTATTTTCAAGTTAATACCAGTAAAGCGCACAAGATAATAAAAACAACTAAAATTTCTTGTCCAGATGACGTGACAAGCCTAGGTTATGACACAGCTCTCTGCTTCAAACACGTGGCAGAGCCAAGTACATTATGCACATAGACAGCAACAACAAACGATAGAGCTGGGTTCCAAATGAAGTAAATATCTCAATAGACTACAAATAGATCAGAAACACAAAGCATGGCAAAGTCCTGGTAGATTTTGAATCCAAAAGCAAGAAAAAATATTCCCACAATTGCAAAGTAAAGAGCAATAAACAATGAACTTGGACAGAGTCTAAAACTCTGCTGGAAATATGGCCTTGAGTTAGGCTTCCCCACACTGGAAAGAAAGGAGACAAAACATATAACTTCAACAGTGACAAATCACCAACTGTGGCTACTGCTTTTAACAAGTTGCCAGCCAGGGAGGGTACCAACCTTATGACTAGGAACTGTGCACGTGCCTGTGATATTGGAAATATCATAATGGGATGGAAAGTCCAGTTGCAACCAGGAGGCCTGATTAGCATAGAGCACCCAGGGACAGGTAACTTAAAAAGTGATGAAAGGAAGAGTTGACAAAAATAAAGACTTTGCATTCAAAGTAAGCCTCAAGGTAAAAAGCCAAAACAATCAAATGATAAGTGTAGTAGGCAGAATAATGGTCCCCCAAAATATCAGGCTGTAATCCCTGCAACCTATACTTGCTACATCATTTGGATAAAGGGCTATTACAGATGTGATTAAATTAAGTATCTTGACATTGGAACTTTATCCTGGCCTATCAGAGTTGGCCTTAAATGCAATCATATGTAACTTTATAAGGGGAGACAGAGACAAATTTGACCTCACAGAGAAGAGCTTCCACTCCTGTGTCATTATGGAGGCAGAGACTGGAGTAATGCAGCCACAAGCCAAGGGAGGCTGGCAGCCACCAGAAGCTGGAAGAAAGGAGGAACAGATTCTCCCCTAGGCCCCATGGAGGAAGTTTGAGCCTCTCAACACCTTGATTTCAACCCAGAGAAACTGATTTCAGACTTCTGGTTGCCAGAATTGTGAGATAATATATTTCTGTTGTTTTTAAGCCACGAAGTTTGTGGAAATTTGTTACAGCAGTCATAGGACAGCAAACAAAACCAATCAGAACATGAAATTAAGGGGAACTTATTTCAGAGATTTTCTATCCCTTTTTTCATGGCTGATGGGAAGAAGCCAGAGTCTATTTTAGATTTTAACTCCAATGTCTTTGAAAATATTTGTCTTTTGCCCTCACATAAGAATGCTGATTTAATAAAGTATAAAATTTGAGATTCAAAATCATTTTCCCTCAGACTATTTATGATACTGCTCCATTGTAGTCTAGTAACCAATACTGATAATGATAATTGTGTTTCTTCAAGTTCTGTGTGAAGAGTTTCATGACACTAGTTTTCCTCAATTATGATGATTCTTGGCAGTGTATAATTTTTGTGCTGCAAATTCCTGCTGACTGGTCTGAGGATGGTAGTTCAATGGGTCTTATTCTATCCCTGGTATTTATGTAGGAGATCAAGATGTGTCATTGTCTGAGAATTCTGATAGTTTTTATTTTGAAGGTGAGGGTTTATGTAAACATAGAAGAGTTACAAGGTCAGGAAATTGAGATAACACTGTTTTCTAATGCCCATATTCAAATTTCACCAATTGTATCAGTAATGTCCTTTAGAGCTATTGTTACCTGGAACTAGGATCCAATCCAGGATCAGGCATTACATTTATTTATATCTTTCTTGTCTCCTCTAACCTGAAATACTGCTAATCCATGCTCTATTTGTTTATAGTTCTTTTTTTGGGTGGGGGGGTAAAACTTCTATATAGTGAGCTTCACATATTTAATGTTTTGACAAATGAATGTAATCAGCACTGCTATCAATATACAAGATATTTCCAACATCTCAGTTCTCCTTATAGGTGGAAACATACAGTATGTGATATTTTGTGTTTGGCTTCTTGAGCTCAGAGTAATGACTTTGTAATGTGATCATGTTTTTGCAGAGAGCAGTTGTTCATACTTTGTATCACTATCTCATTATTTGCATATATCACACGTTTATTCATTTAGCAGTTTGAATTGGTGGGAAATTGTTGCTTTTTTTTGGATGTTATGATAAAATGGCTTTGAAACATTTTGTACAAGTTCTTTTCAAATTTTGTGTACATATATTTTAATTTCTTTTCAGTAAATACTTAGGGATGAATTGCTATATCATAGGATAAATATAAATTTACTTTTACAAAAAGCTGGCACAACTCTTTCCAAAGTGGTTGGTTCATTTTATATTCCTACCAGCTATATGTGAGAGTTGCCAGTTCCAGAACAGGTAAAATTATTGATGGTTTTTAAAAAAAAATTGTTTTAGAATTGGGATAATTCCAGAGCAACTACTTGGGTACCCTATGGCGCATTTTCACAGAAAACACCCCTGTACTTTGATAAGATTACTAGTCGAATTTCTCGAGTTTCCTAATAAATATTCAGCCCTTGTTTTCACCTCTCTCTTTTCCAAACCTTATGATCTATCAATTATATAGATTTCTAGCATTGTGAATTCTTGTCCAAGATCTTAAGAGTTGTCTGCTTTTAAACTTTTATCATAGGTTTAACCGAGGGAATTGATATTCAAGGAAGATGGTCTATTCGACCAAGTATTCATGCATTATTGTAGGAATTCTATGTTATGTTCTATTATCAGGTTAGACAGCCTACATACCAGTTATCTGGAATATGTTATTTTGCCAGGCATAGAATTCACTTGTTTTCCTTTGAAATTTAAAATAACCCCCTTATTTTTTTCTTAATGTTGTTATTTTGAAGTGGAAACCTGATTATTTTTCAGTTTTTGACATATAACTGACATAAAACATTGTGTAATTTTAAGGCATACAATGTGAATTTGATACACACATGTATTGTGGAATGTTTACCACAATAAAGTTAGTTACATCCTTTACTTCATGTAATTATCATTTTGTTGTTGTTATGGTAGAAACATAAAAGCTTGACTCATAACAGCTTTCAAGCATATAATAATATAACTATAATACAACTATAATTACCATGCCGTACATTAGAAGCCTGGAACTTATAACTGAAAGTTTTTATACTTTGACCAGTATTTCCTCATTTCCTCCAACCTTCAACAATTACATTCTACTCTCTGTTTCTATGAGTCTGATGTTTTTAGATTCTGTGTATAAGTAGGATCATACAGTATTTGTCTTTCCTTTTCTGACTTATTTCACTTCTTTTTTTTCCTTTCATCCAACGATGGACACTTAGGTTGTTGCCATGTTTTGGCTATTGTGAAAAATGCTGCAATGGCATTGCAATGCTGCAATGAATATGAGAGTGCAGATATAACTTTGAGATAATGATTGCATGTTCTTTGGATAATTACTAAGAAATAATATTGCTGGATCATATTGCACTTCTATTTTTAATTTTTTGAGGAATCATTATACTGTTTTCCATAGAGGCTATCCCAATTTACATTCCCACCAATGGTGTATCGGGGTTCCCTTCTCTCTTTATCCTCATCAGCATTTATCTCTTTCTTTTTGATAATAGTTATTCTAACAGGTTTGAAGTGATATCTCATTACAGTTTTGATTTGCATGTCCCTGATATTAACAATTGTAAGTATATTTTCATACTTTTGGACATTTGTATTTACTCTTTGGAAAACTGTCTATTCAGGTCCTCAGTTCAGTTTTATCAGATTATTCATTTTTTATTGATGCTTATGAGTTTCCTATGTATTTTGGATATTAACCCTTTATCAGATGTATAACTTGTAAATATTTTCTCTCATTCCATACATTGCTTTTTAATTTTGTTGACTGTTTCTTTTGCTGTGTAGAAGCTTTTTCATTTGATATAACCCCACTTACTGATTTTTGCATTTTTTGCTTATGTTTTAGATGACATATCCAAAAATATCATTGCCAAGACTGATACCAAGGAGCTTACCCTCTGTGTTTTCTTTTGGGAGTTATGCATTTAAGTCTTCAATCCATTTTGAGTTAATTTTTGTATGTGGTATAGAATAGGAGTCCAATTTCATTATTTTGCTTGTGAATATCCACTTTCCCTAAAACCATTTATCAAAGAGACACTTCTTTCCTGATTGAGTATTCTTGGCTTCTTTATCAAATATAAGTTGACCATATGTGAGAGAGTTTATTTCTGAGGTCTTGAATCTGTTCCATTGATCTACATGTCTGTTTTTATGCCAGTGTCCATTGGTCTATGTGTCTGTTGGTATACCACTGTTTTGATTACTATAATTTTGTAATATAGCTTGAAATCAGAAAGTGTGATGCCTCCAACTTTCTTCTATTTCAAGAATACTTTCGCTATTTGGCATTTTGTAGTTACATATACATTTTAGGGTTGTTTTTCTATTTCTGTGAAAAATGCCATTGGAATTTTTATAGGAATTGCATTGAATCTATAGATGGCTTTTGGTAGTATGGACATTTTAATGATATTCTTCTGAACATGAACACAGGGTATCTTTCCATTCACTTGTGCCTTCTTCATTTCTTTCTTCAATATCCTGTAGTTTTTGGTGCATAAATCTTTTGCTTCCTTGTTTAAATTTATTTGTAAGAATTTTGTGGGTTTTAATGCTATTATAAATTGGATTGTTTTCTTTACTTTTTTTTTAGATAGCTCATTATTAGTGTATAATATTGCAACTGATTTTCATACGTTAATTTTGTATCCTGAAACTTTACTTAATTCATTTATCACGTCTGACAGTTTTTTGGTGAAACCTTTAGTATTTTCTGTATACAAGAATATGTCATCAACAGAGACAACTTTGTTTCTCCCTTTCTGATTTGGTTGCCTTTTATTTCCTTTTCTTGCCTAATTACTCTGTGTAGGACTTCTAATACTATGTCTTATAAGAATGATGAGAGTGATGCCCTTGTCTGTTCCAGATATTAGAAGGAAAGCTTTCAACCTTTTAACATTGACTATGATGTTAGTTGTGGGTTTATCATATGTGATCTTTATTATGTTGAAGTATGGTCCTTCTATACCCAACTTTTTGAGAATTTTTATCATGAAAGGATTTTGATTTTGTCAAATGCTTTTTCTGCATCTATTGAGATGATAATATGATTTTCTGTCTTTCACTCAATTAATGGGCTGTATAACATTTATTGATTTGTGTATATTGAATCATCCTTGCATTCAGGGATGAATCCCACATGATCATGGTGTAAGATCCTTTAATGTGCTACTGAATTCACGTTGCTAGTATTTTGTTGAGAATTTTTACATCTATATTTGTCAGAAATATTAGCCTGTAGTTTTCATTTCTTGTAGTATCTATATCTGGCTTTGGTATCAGGGTAATGCTGGTCTTAAAAAAAGACTTTAGGAGTGTTTCCTCCTCTTCGATTTTTGCAGAAAAGTTTGAGAATATTCTATGTATTTCTTGTTTAAATGTTTGGTAGAATTTATCCCTGAAGCCATCTGGTCCAGGGCTTTTCTTTGTTGGGAGATTTTTTTTTTTATTACTGATTCAATTTCCTTATTTGTTATTGATCTGTTAAGATTTTCTATTTCTTCATGATTTGCAATTGGTAAGTTGAATGGTTCTTGAAACTTTCTTGTTGTTTTGGGAGATGGACAGGAGGAGATAAAGAAATTATTTTCAGGTTGAGACTCTGGATAGAAGCATTAGGAACAATGGCTGGTATTTATAGAAATAGATTCTCTCACAAAATAGTGAGTTCTCTTACACTGTATGATTCCTTATTGAGAATGTTAGAGACTGGACTTTTTTTTTTTTTTTAACATCTTTATTGGAGTATAATTGTTTTACAAT
>RJWK010024700.1:0-28196 GCA_004363435.1 Platanista minor | reverse complement strand
AAAAAAAAAAAAAAAAAAAAAAGTCTATTAAAAATGAAAAAAAAACATACACAGAAAAATCTGTTACAACCACACTATGTCAGATGCTGTCCTCAACCAACTGTTGACTAAGAAAGCACAAGTCATTTACCATATCAATATCTTTAAACCTGATGTTAGATGTCAAGAACAAAGTTTTTGTTTTGTTTTGTTTTGTTTTGTTTTTGCGGTACGCGAGCCTCTCGCTGTTGTGGCCTCTCCCGTTGCGGAGCACAGGCTCCGGACGCGCAGGCTCAGCGGCCACGGCTCATGGGCCCAGCAGCTCCGCGGCATGTGGGATCTTCCTGGACCAGGACACGTACCGGTGTCCCCTGCATCGGCAGGCGGACTCTCAACCACTGCGCCACCAGGGAAGCCCCAAGAACAACGTTTGAAAGAAAAAGTCTTGCTTATCTTATTGTATAATAATTCATTCCATCAAGAAATATAGCCTATGCTTCAGTTAGTAGCTAAAGACTATATAGATTGAGTTATTGTTTCTCAGATTAAATTATAAGCTCATATTATTTATAGAATTGCAGAAGAATACAGAACAAACTTGTTTTCCATTTTATGCTAAGTACCTGATACTTCTTATAATAGGAATTATTAATTTTTCATAGCTCTGTAAAAGCTACTATTTCAGCTATAAAGCTGTTGTAAATAAAAGGATGTCTTTTTTAGACTCTATTTTCTTAGATTTATTTGTAACATATTAGTTTTCATTATATGTTCTTTCCATTTTAAATTCCTTGGTTATTAATAGAAAATTATTTCTTAGTAATTAGGAAAGACTGAAGAGGGAGTTTCTGACTTAAAATATCCAGAAAACTCCAATCAGTTTCAACATACGACATGCTTATGAATAGTTTATTAGAATTCTCAACATATTGGCACTCTTCCTTTTCACTTATATTTTGTTTATATTACTCATTAAAAATCTCCTAATTTTGATAACTTGAAGGCACTTAACTGTGGAAATGCCTGAAAAATCTAGAGGTGTAAGGTATCCTATAAAACATGATTTGTACTGATTGAACATATATGTATAATAAAGTAAAATGTAAAGTAGCAACATTTCTCAAATTATATATAATATATATATATTTTTTATATTATATATCTCATAAATATACCATAATTTGATAGAAATTATTCAATTAAAATTATAATTAAATATAAATATTATGCCCTAACATATTATAAATGTAACAATATATTAACATTTAACTACCAGTAGATACAAAAGCTAAAGGGATGTTGAAAGCTGATTAATTTATTGAAACTTTAGTTTGAAAAAGCTAATGTAGTTAAGATTTCAGTCCCGTTTTTGTGATAGAAGGACTTACAATTTTAGTGACACATATTAGTTTATGTACTGTAAAAGTTATACCATATTAACAATTGCAAGTTATGAATTATGATTATTATAATGTTGAATAACTAGTAAGGTTATTCTGAGTCTATTAATGACAATTATTTGTAACATATTATTGTCATTTCTTACTATATAATACTATCAATCTTATTTCTGAACTACTTTAAGCTAAATATGGAAATTTGAGAGTAAGCTAATAAGACACTCACAAGCCTTAGAGGTGTAACATTTTAAGCATATATAACTAAGAAAAGGTAGCACAACCTCAGAGTTTAGGGATTTAGTAATGTATGTCATTTTTTTGACCTTACTATGAAAAGTGACTTTAAACTCACCGAGGGTTTTGGTCAAAAGCACTAGAGTTTGACCTAATGAGTGTTAAAATGATTCCTTTACTTAACTGCACCACTTATTCCAAAAGTGGTACAAGTATTAAAGAAAAAAGAAAGGGCTTATGTTTTAGTTAATGACTGTGAATTCAGTCTTTGCCAAGAAAAATAAAATGCTTGTGAAAGATTGAGGAGAAAGTATGGGAAGTGATAAACTTTTCCATAGTGTTGTCATAATTAGCTTATATATAATTGCCTAGACACTTTCTAAATTTCTTCTTTGTTAAAAGAATCAAATTTCATCTAGGATAATACGCCCTTGGTAATATGTTTAATTTTTATCATAAAAATCAGAAAGTAGAGTTTATATACTCAAACTTAGAGTGTAAAGCACAATGTATCTGCTTTGAGAGTACAGAACATCATACCAGATGTTTGAGAGATTTTTTTGGTAATAGAAAAAGTGTTATTCATTTACAGTATTTTCTCCATTTTCAGTAATTTGATCTCTGAAAAATGTCTTATGGACCAGTTGAAGCACAAATTGAACCAAGGACTCATCTAATAGGTTTTTAATCTTTTGATTTTCAAACAATAAAAAGAGAAAATGGGTTTAACAATCTTTGCAAGTGTCTCCCTTGTCATGGTGAAATACTGTAATAGTAAATTAATCCCATCTGCCTATCTTAGAACATGTTTTACAATTATTGTCTGAGTCAGCTGCATATGTATAAGGAGCTTTTCTTATCCGAAGGAGAGGGCTTCTCTCTACCTAACATAAGCAGAAACATTTAAGTAAATGTGTATTTCATTCATACCATATATTGTGTATGCTGCAGAGAGATTTTAAAAATTTCAAGCTATAGAGAATTGCTACATCTTAACTGTATACTATAATCTGAATATTATAAACTATAAATTATAAGGTAGTAACATTTATATTTATCCCTTTTGATCTGCTTCATTTTCTATTTTTTTTCCATTTAAGTTATCATATACATTTGTAATATGGTGCCCAAATCACCAAACAGCTTTTTTTTTTTAACCTGTTTTCATTTTTCTTCATTGAAAATTTTGCTCCATCAGGAGATTGTAAGTGATCCCTTCATTGTCAAGATGTTAATTCACTGCATCAGTTTATAATCCAAAATCTTCTGAAGATTCAGACAGCTGGATCTTTATCAATTTTCTTCCAATAGAAATTGTTTTCAATATGACTAAGCATTTGCATCCTGAGAGTTAGTTTGCTGTTCAGCCTCATTTTTGTTTATTTTACATAAAATCATCCCTTTTATCTCCTCTAACTATTATCACCTCATCAAATATTATCCTCACAGTTGCAGTAAGGGAACTAAATGTGTTTTATCTCTCCTTCTAGGAAATTCCTCTAGGTTCTAAGAGATTTCTTCAGGCTAATTAAGAAAAGTTTCAGTTTCTATCCTGCCTCTTCTGGAACATATTTTTTCCTACCTGATTCCTTCTGAATCCCTTATGGAATTGCCTTCCAAGTATCTCCCCCCAACTTTTATTTCTTTTTTGCTTCCTGGAATTTAATTACTAAGGTTGAACTGTAAAAGATATAAAGGTTAGGGAGAATATGAAGTGAACACAAAATATGTTTCTCCTCCTAGCAGATATTCCTAAGTTGTACAAATTTTCCTAACTCTCTGACTTATAAGCACCTAGAGCACACTGAAAATCAGCTTGCTGCATTTATCCCAAAGTTCCACATCTTTGACTCCTCACCCTCTCTAGAGCACTTGATATTTTCTTCATTTGAATGAAAAGAGTTGAGGAATTTTTCAACTCCCTTTCCCTAGGCCTTGTCTCATGGCCTTCAGGAGCCTCCACTACCAAATCAGCATCGTCCTTGTCAGGTCCCTTTTTACTCTGCTCCTGCTGCACAACCTGGTTGGTTATAAAAGGCACAAGTTAGACTGAAATGACTTAACTTGGTAAAACCACGGATTCAAACCAGCATTTCCAGTTACCTGTTTGACCCTGAACGAAGTGACCTCGACTTGTAGCATGAGGAACATCAGTAAACTCTATGTTAGGCTTGTCTTTTACCTCCAGGCCCTGTCAAGCACCAGATATGATTTCCTGTTTGAGCACAGTGTGGAATCACTTTCACTACTCAGAATTCTTTTTCCCCACCTTTTTCTGGTAAAGACTTTCTGTTGACAGGAGTTGAAGAATTCATTCTCTTTTTCTTGCTCTCCTTTCTACAACTATAATTTTATATAAACTTATTATATGAGATAATAGGGCCAGACATGGTCTGAGAAAGGGCATCCACAGCCATATCAACCTCTGTGTTCATTACACAAAGCCCTCGACATGTGGGGACTCCTCTGATGGTGATAAAGTTACGTGAGAGAGTAAAGGGAAACCCAGTACTGAACTACTGGTGAGAAGGAGAGAATAAGAAAACACATCAGTTTGAGGGAGCTCAATTTAGGGGCTTTATTTTTTACTATCTATAACCAAATTGAGTTATATAGATGGAACTCAACATTTTAGCAGGGATTTTTGTCTATGTTAATATTTATATATTTGGTAGATAAAGTTAGAAAATAGGAGACATTAAAATTTGGATTGACTGAGTGTAAGTAATATGTATTTATTGGCTGGCCAAAGCATCCATGGTTGTAGAGTAAAGCACATTACTCTAACCTAGAGTTTAAACTACTGAGTTTATCTTCCTCTTTTTAAAAAAAATTTGGTGGGTGAAACTGCTGAATAGGTCACGTTGTAGGCAAGATCAGAAAAGGACCTGGATATCCCTGAGTAAAATCTTTCCTAGAAAGATAGTACATTGGGTTGCCCTGAGAAAAGAGAGTGCCATCTTAAGATTGGTCAATTACCAGAGACTAAAGGAGAAGTGGGATATGGGTTTATGAACGAGGAAAATTTTGAACAATAACCAAGAGCTCCAGAAGCACACTTGCCCTAGGAAACAGCGTTGCATAAGAAAGGAGAGAGCAGATTGCTAAGAGCTGCAGTGCCTTCGACTCAGATCAGTAAGATGCTGGAGAAGCCTATTCCCCAAAATAACTGCTGACAAAGGCTTTGCTTCTGTGCTCATAATATCTGCCAAAGTAAAGATTCCATGTTGGCCATTGCTCCAGCTGTATCAAAGAACCTAAATGTAAAACACCAAAACTTCAACCATTTTGAAGAAAATATGGCAAACTGTCTTCATGATCTTGGCCTAAGGAAGAATTTTGTTAAGACTCTAAAGGAATATTCAAGGAAAGATTGACACACTAGATGATGCTAATATTAAGAAATTTTGCTCCTCAAAAGACCCCACAAGGAAAGTGAAAAGATAACTGGGAGAAGTTATTTTAAAGGTGTATATTCCACAAAGATTATTATGCAGAATATATAGTGAACTCCTACTAATCAGGAAAGTGCACCCAGAAACAAACTAAAGGGAAAATGGACAAAGGGTATGAAAAGGAAATTCATAAACTAGGAAAACCAACTGGCCAATAAACATAGCATAAAGGATGCTCAAGCTCATTGAAATGCAGGAAAATGCAAATTAAAATCACAACTAGAAACTATTTCACACCAATAAGATCAGTAAACACTAGGGAGTCTCGCAATACCAAATTAGTGGGAGTGCAGATTTAGTGGGAATTCTCATTACTGGTGGTAGGACTATAATCTGGGACATCTACATTGGAGCACAATTTGATGAAATCTAGTAAAGCTGAACGTATAAACATGTCTCATAAACCAGCAATTTCACTCTTTGGTATATAATCCCAAATGACTTCTTACATATGTGAGCAAGGAGATTTGTACAAGAAAATTTATAGCAGCATTGTTTGCAATTACGAAAACTTGGAGAAAACCCCCTAAATATCGAAAATGAAAAATTGTTTTTTCAACAATAGAATACTATTCATCAGCAAAAATGAAGAAAACCCTTATGTATAAATCTCACAAATATAATGTTGAAGCAAGATGTTGCAGAAGACTAGATATTATATTCCCATTCATAATAAGTTTAAAATACAAAAATTATAAATATATTGTTCAGGAATGCATCCGTACAAATAGCAGTCCATAAAAATATAAAGAAAAGTTGAACAAAAATATAAACAAAGGAGAGGGTGGGATTTTGAGGAGCATGCTTTCAGAGCAAATTCTATAAAAAGGTTTCAACTCTATCAACAATATTTAATATTTTCAGATTGAGGGTGGAAAACAAGTGTGGCTTTATTCTTTTCAACTTTTTCTCTCTTATGGATGATATAAGTAAATTAAAAATTTTTTCCAAGCGATAATCTCTGCCTTTTAATAGGTAAACTTCCTGTTTTTTCCTTTTTGTTCTTGTTTCTTGTTTTTCTTCTGCTGTTAGGGCTTCTTTGGAGTGACAAAGTTTTCTAAAGACAGCCTTTTTTGGTTTTCCTTTGCTCATTTGGAACCGGTAGATTCCATTCTTAAATTCTTAGAAAACATATTAACTACATATTTTTCTAACCAAACCTTCTAATTCAATATTTTAGTCTTTCTCCTGAAGATGAAAAGGACCCTATCATATTTTAACTTACCAATTAATAAGCCCCTTATTATTCTATTATAAAGTAATTCAGCTATTTATTCATTTATTTTTGTAAACAAATACTACAAAGTAGTTTTTTAATAACAAAAAATTTGGTTTACCAGTATAATATATCAATGTCTTTGCTGGCTGTTTTTTTCCTGTATTCCACAACTTTCTTCTGGGTTCATTTTTCTTCTTAAGTGTTTCAGACTCTCTTTTTATTACATACCCAAGAGCCATTTCCCCTTTCCTTAAATTCAAACATAGCCTTGATTTTTCCAGAAAGGAGGAGAAGGCAGAGGGGAGAACACTAGACACATTTCCATCTTCAGATTATAAATCATGATTGATTTAAGCCAGTTGGGATAATTGCATTCTCTTTGGCTGCTGAATAATGTAAAATCGGACATTTGCATTAGTCGTGGAGAGAGAAGTATATCAGGATAATATTTAAGGAGGCTTTCCCTTTCTGGTGAAAATGGAAAGTCTCATGAGGAAAGCCTGTTGTCTCTTCCTGCCTACTTCTTGCATTCAGTGTGGAAATGATTCTAGAAATGCAGCAGCCATTTTGTGGCAATGAGGTGGTATATATGAGAGGGGAATCTATCTTTCTATCTATCTATCTGTCTATCTATCTATCTATCTATCATCTACCAAGCATGATGTTACAGACCTTGGGTCCTATCAACATCATTACATATCCAAATACAGTATATTCCTATCTTACATTAGCGTCAGCATTTTCATTATACTTACTTTAGACTTTATCAGATGCTTAAATGTTTTTTCTAGAATAACAGTATTATTCAATTTAATTTTGTTTGCGATTTTTTCTTTTTTTATCATGGCAAAATGTACAAAATATTTACCATTTTAACTATTTTTAAGTGTACAGTTCAGTGGAATTAAGTACATTTACATTGTTGTGCAACTATCACTACTGTTCATCTTCGGAACTTGGTTTTTTCCTCCTCAACTAAAACTCTGTAGTCCCCTGGCAACCACCATTCTATTTTCTGTCTCTGTAAATTTACTAGCCTAGTACCTCATATAAATGTAATTATATAGTATTTGTCCTTTTATGACTGGCTTATTTCACTTAGCATAATGTCCTCAAGTTTCATCCATGTTGTAGTACATGTCAGAATTTCCTTCCCTTTGAAAGCTGAATAAAGTTCTATTGTGTATATATACTACTTTTTTTTTTTTTTTTTTTTTTTTTTTGTGGTACGCGGGCCTCTCACTGTTGTGGCCTCTCCCGTTGCGGAGCACAGGCTCCGGACGCGTAGGCTCAGTGGTCATGGCTCACAGGCCCAGCTGCTCCGCGGCAGAAACCCGCGTCCTCTGCATCGGCAGGTGGACTCTCAACCACTGCGCCACCAGGGAAGCCCTATACTACATTTTGTTTATCCACTTAAATGTCGATGGGCACTTGGATTGCTTCCACTCTTGGGTGTTGTGAATAATACTGCTATGAACATGGGTGTACAAATATCTGTTTGAATCCCTAATTTCAATTATTTTCTGTATATATACCCAGAAGTGGAAGTGCTGGATCATATATTAATTCTAGTTTTAATTTTTTGAGGGACTGCCATACTGTTTTCCAAAGTGGTTGCACTATTTTATGTTCCCAACAGCAATGCACAAGTGCTCCATTCTCTCCTAACCATTCTCTCTTTGCTAACAATTGTTATTTTCTGGGTTTTGTTTTTTGTTTTTGGATAATATAGCCATCCTAATTGGCGTGAATGCCGTGGTATGATTAGATTTCTGGTTGTGTTTTGTAATATTCACTTGGCTCCTTTTGTGTGGAAAGTTATTTGAGTATTTGGGGTTTATTTTTATATTCCATCCCCATCCCTCTGCATACCTGCCCCTGGCTAGCAGATTTGTGGTGGCACAGATCCAAGGTTTCTCAATCCAGAGCCAACTCTTAAAATGATGACTCAGGGCACTGTCCCTGGCTGAATTATCACTCACTCTTTGTTCAGTTACTGATCATAAGGATGAGTCAGAGTGATTTCACCTCCTCAGATCCTTAGCCCTCTTAGAAGACAGAGCTCCAAATGTACCTTCTTTTCCTTCTCCTTTAATGAGGCTGAGATCTCTACCATACCACCCTCCATCTCCTGACTTTCACACTGACCTTGACTCCAGTTTGCCATCTCTCATGATGAATGAGTTACGATTATCCTATAGGAGTGTCTGACCCAGGTACATTACCTGTTTTATGTTCCTGGGATAAGCCAGGCCCATCTTTATCCCTGCTCACTTCTTTCCTTTCTATTTTTAAAGGTCTCATACATTTTAATTTTATCTATAGCTTAGTTGTGATATTTTGGCTGCCTATATTTGACCTATTTTTACTACATGTTTGATGTGGTGTATGTTTGAGGGCACCAATTCAATTGTGACTTTTCTGAACTACCTTAATGTGAAGTCTCAAGATTTTAAACATGAAATGATTCCTTTGCTCTTATTTAAGGCTACTTTGAGGTCACTTAAACAAATTTATCTTACTAATTAGAGCACCCACTCACCTATATGTTCAGAGTGGGCTCTGTCTTAGAAGAGCTTCAAAAGTGAGGCCAGAACATTGTTAGTAAATGTAAGGGCATCTTGATATTTGAGCATTAAATTTGCAGTACTTGCTGCTTCACCCTACTCTTTTTGTTTCTATGGATTATTTAACATTTGTTAGAACTTTGTCCAACTTCTTTACTTTGTTTCCCTCCCAGTTTTTTTTTTTTTTAATGCCTTTCTGGTTTCTAAATCACTGCTTGCTCTAAGCATTAATATTAATATTCATGTATGACCTGATTTATTCTTTACCTTCTGGATTGATTTATGATCAGTTTTTCACACTTTTTAAAAATGTTTATTCTTTCTTTATTTTTCGTATTAGTCATCCATTCTATACACATCAGTGTATATATGTCAATCCCAATCTCCCAATTCATCACACCACAACCTCCTCCCACCCTCACTTTCCCCTTTGGTGTCCATATGTTTTTTCTCTACATCTGTGTCTCAATTTCTGCTCTGCAAACCGGCTCATCTGTACCATTTTCTAGATTCCACATATATACGTTAATGTACGATATTTGATTTTCTCTTTCTGACTTACTTCACTGTGTATGACAGTCTCTAGATGCATCCATGTCTCTACAAATGACTCAATTTCATTCCTTTTTATGGCTGAGTGATATTCCATTGTATATATGTACCACATCTTCTTTATCTGTTCATCTGTCGATGGGCATTTAGGTTGTCTCCATGACCTGGCTATTGTAAATAGTGCTGCAGTGAACACTGGGCTGAATGTGTCTTTTTGAATTACGGTTTTCTCTGAGTATATGCCCAGTAGTGGGATTGCTGGGTCATATGGTAATTCTGTTTTAAGTTTTTTAAGGAACCTCCATACTGTTCTCCATAGTGGCTGTATCAATTTACATTCCCACCAGTAGTGCAAGAGGGTTCCCTTTCCTCACACCCTCTCCAGCATTTGTTCTTTGTGAATTTTCTGATGATGCTCATTCTAACTGGTGTGAGGTGATACCTCATTGTAGTTTTGATTTGCATTTCTCTAATAATTAGTGATGTTGAGCAGCTTTTCATGTGCTTCTTGGCCACGTCTGTGTCTTCTTTGAAGAAATGTCTATTTAGGTCTTCTGCCCATTTTTGGATTGGGTTGTTTATTTTTTTAATATTGAGCTGCATGAGCTGTTTATATATTTTAGACATTAACCCTTTGTCCGATGATTCACTTGCAAATATTTTCTCCCATTCAGAGGTTTGGCTTTTTGTCTTGCTTATGGTTTCCTTTGCTGTGCAAAAGCTTTTAAGTTTCATTAGGTCCCATTTGTTTATTTTTGTTTTTATTTCCATTACTCTAGGAGGTGGATCAGAAAAGATCTGGCTGTGATTTATGTGAAAGAGTATTCTTCCTATGTTTTCCTCTAAGAGTTTTATACTGCCCGGTCTTACATTTAAGTCTCTAATCCATTTTCAGTTTATTTTTGTGTATGGTGTTAGGGAGTGTTCTAATTTCATTCTTTTACATGTAGCTGTCCAGTTTTCCCAGCACCACTTGTTGAAGAGACTGTCTTTTCTCCATTGTATATCCTTGCCTCCTTTGTCATAGATTAGTTGACAGTAGGTGCGTGGGTTTATCTCTGGGCTTTCTATCCTTTTCCATTGATCTATATTTCTGTTTTTGTGTGAGTACCATATTGTCTTTTTTTTCTTTTTTTTAAATTTTATTTTAACATCTTTATTGGAATATAATTGCTTTACAATGGTGTGTTAGTTTCTGCTTTATAACAAAGTGAATCAGTTATACATATACATATGTCCCCATGTCTCTTCCCTCTTACATCTCCCTCCTTCCTACCCTCCCTATCCCACCCTTCTAGGTGGTCACAAAGCACCGAGCTGATCTCCATGTGCTATGCAGCTGCTTCCCACTAACTGTTTTACGTTTGGTAGTGTATATATGTCCATGCCATTTTCTCACTTTGTCCCAGCTTACCTTTCCCCCTCCCTGTATCCTCAAGTCCATTTTCTAGTGGGTCTGCATCTTTATTCCTGTCTTGCCCCTAGGTTCTTCTGACCTTTTCTTTTTCTTCAGAGTCCATATATATGTGTTAGCATACAGTATTTGTTTTTCTCTTTCTGACTTACTTCACTCTGTATGACAGTCTCTAGGTCCATCCACCTCAGTACAAATAACTCAGTTTTGTTCCTTTTTATGGCTGAGTAATATTCCACTGTATATTTGTGCCACATCTTCTTTATCCATTCATCTGTTGCTGGACACTTAGGTTGCTTCCATGTCCTGGCTGTTGTAAATAGAGCTGCAATGAACATTTTGGTACATGACTCTTTTCGAATTATGGTTTTTCTCAGGGTATATGCCCAGTACTGGGATTGCTGGGTCATATGGTAGTTCTATTTTTAGTTTTTTAAGGAACCTCCATACTGTTCTGCATAGTGGCTGTATCAATTAACATTCCCACACACAGTGCAAGAGGGTTCCCTTTTCTCCACACCCTCTCCAGCATTTATTGTTTCTAGATTTTTTGATGATGGCCATTCTGACTGGTGTGAGATGATATATCATTGTAGTTTTGATTTGCATTTCTCTAATGATTAATGATGTTGAGCATTCTTTCATGTGTTTGTTGGCAATCTGTATATCTTCTTTAGAGAGATGTCTATTTAGTTCTTCTGCCCATTTTTGCATGGGGTTGTTTGTTTTTTTGATACTGAGCTGCATGAGTTGCTTGTATGTTTGGAGATTAATCCTTTGTCAGTTGCTTCATTTGCAAATATTTTCTCCCGTTCTGCGGGTTGTCTTTTCATCTTGTTTATGGATTCCTTTGCTGTGCAAGAGCTTTGAAGTTTCATTAGGTCCCATTTGTTTATTTTTATTTCCATTTCTCTAGGAGGAGGGTCAAAAAGGATCTTGCTGTGATTTATGTCACAGAGTGTTCTGCTTATGCTTTCCTCTAAGAGTTTGATGGTATCTGGCCTTACATTTAGGTCTGTAATCCATTTTGAGTTTATTTATGTGTATGGTGTTAGGGAGTGTTCTAATTTCATTCTTTTACATGTAGCTGTCCAGTTTTCCCAGCACCACTTATTGAAGAGGCTGTCTTTTCTCCACTTTATATTCTTGCCTCCTTTATCAAAGATAAGGTGACCATATGTGTGTGGGTTTATCTCTGGGCTTTCTATCCTGTTCCATTGACAGATATTTCTGTTTTTGTGCCAGTACCATAATGCCTTGATTACTATAGCTTTGTAGTATAGTCTGAAGTCAGGGGGTCTGATTCCTGCAGCTCAGTTTTTTTTCCCTCAAGACTGCTTTGGCTCTTTGGGGTCTTTTGTGTCTCTATACAAATTTTAAGATTTTTTTGTTCTAGTTCTGTAAAAAATACCATTGGTAATTTCATAGGGATTGCATTGAATCTGTACATTGCTTTGGATAATACAGTCATTTTCACAATATTGATTCTTCCAATCTAAGAACATGGTGTATCTCTCCATCTGTTGGTATCATCTTTAATTTCTTTCATCAGTGTCTTACAGTTTTCTGCATACAGGTCTTTTGTCTCCCTAGGTAGGTTTATTCCTAGGTATTTTATTATTTTTGTTGCAGTGGTAAATGGGAGTGTTTCCTTAATTTCTCTTTCAGATTTTTCATCATTAGTGTATAGGAATGCAAGAGATTTCTGTGCATTAATTTTGTATCCTGCAACTTTACCAAATTCATTGATTAGCTCTAGCAGTTTTTTGGTGGCATCTTTAGTATTTTCTATGTATCATACCCTGTCATTTGCAAACAGTGATGGTTTTACTTGTTCTTTCCCAACTTGTATTACTTTTCTTTCTTTTTCTTCTCTGATTGCCGTGGGTAGGATTTCCAAAACTACGTTGAATAATAGTGGTGAGGGTGGACATCCTTGTCTTGTTCCTGATCTTAGAGGAAATGCTTTCAGGTTTTCACCATTGAGAATGATGTTTGATGTGGGTTTGTTGTATATGGCCTTTTTTATGTTGAGGTAGGTTCCCTCTAGGCCCACTTTCTGGAGAGTTTTTATCATAAATGGGTGTTGAATTTTGTCAGAAGCATTTTCTGCATCCTTGGAGATGATCATATGGTTTTTATTCTTCAATTTGTTAATATGGTGTATCACATTGATTGATTTGTGTATATTGAAGAATCCTTGCATCTCTGGGGTAAATCCCACTTGATCATGGTGTATGATCCTTTTAATGTGTTGTTGAATTCTGTTTGCTAGTATTCTGTTGATGATTTTTGCAGCTATATTCATCAGTGATATTGGTCTGTAATTTTCTTTACTTGTAGTATCTTTGTTTGGTTTTGGTATCAGGATGATGGTGGCCTCATAGAATGAGTTTGGGAGTTTTCCTTCTTCTGCAATTTTTTTGAAGAATTTGAGAAGGGTGGGTGTTAGCTCTTCTCTAAATGTTTGCTAGAATTCACCTGTGAAGCCATCTGGTCCTGGACTTCTGTTTGTTGGAAGATTTTTAATCACAGTTTCAATTTCATTACTTGTGACTGGTATGTTCATATTTTCTACTTCTTCCTGGTTCAGTCTTGGAAGGTTATTCCTTTCTAAGAATTTGTCGATTTCTTCCAGGTTGTCCATTTTATTGGCATAGAGTTGCTTGTAGTAGTCTCTTAGGATTCTTTGTATTTCTGCCGTGTCTGTTGTAACTTCTCCTTTTTCATTTCTATTTTTATTGATTTGAGTCCTCTCCCTCTTTTTCTTGATGAGTCTGGCTAATGGTTTATTGATTTTGTTTATTTTCTCAAAGAACCAGCTTTTAGTTTTATTGATCTTTGCTACTGTTCTTTGTTTCTCTTTCATTTATTTCTGCTCTGATCTTTATGATTTCTTTCCTTCTGCTAACTTTGGGTTTTGTTTGTTCTTCTTTCTCTAGTTCCTTTAGGTGTAATGTTAGATTGTTTATTTGAGATTTTTCTTGTTTCTTGAGGTAGGCTTGTACTGCTATAAACTTCTCTCTTAGAACTGCTTTTGCTGCATCCCATAGGTTTTGGATCATCATGTTTTCATTGTCATTTGTCTCTAGGTATTTTTTGATTCCCTCTTTGATTTCTTCAGTGATCTCATGGTTATTTAGTAACATATTGTTTATCCTCCATGTGTTTGTGTTTTTTATGTTTTTTTCCCGTAATTGATTTCTAATCTCATAACGTTGTGGTCAGAAAAGATGCTTAATATGATGTCAATTTTCTTAAATTTACTGAGGCTTGATTTGTGACCCATGCTGTGATCTATCCTGGAGAATGTTCCGTGCACACTTGAGAAGAAAGTGTAATCTTCTGTTTTTGGATGGAATGTCCTATAAATATCAATTAAATCTATCTGGTCTATTGTGTCATTTAAAGCTGTGTTTCCTTATTAATTTTCTGTTTGGATGATCTGTCCATTGGTGTAAGTGAGGTGTTAAAGTCCCCCACTATTATTGTGTTACTGTCGACATCCTCATTTAGAGCTGTTAGCATTTGCTTTATGTATTGAGGTGCTCCTATGTTGGGTGCATATATATTTATAATTGTTATATCTTCTTCTTGGATTGATCCCTTGATCATTATGTCGTGTCCTTCCTTGTCTCTTGTTGCATTCTCTATTTTAAAGTCTATTTTATTTGATATGAGTATTGCTACTCCAGCTTTCTTTTGATTTGCATGGAATATGTTTTTGTATCCCCTCACTTTCAGTCTGTATGTGTCCCTAGGTCTGAAGCGGTTCGCTTGTAGACAGCATATATATGGATCTTGTTTTTGTATCCATTCAGCCAGCTGGTGTCTTTTGGTTGGAGCATTTAATCCATTCACGTTTAAGGTAATTATCAATATGTATGTTCCTATCACCATTTTCTTAATTATTTTGGGTTTGTTTTTGTAGGTCCTTTCCTTCTCTTGTGTTTCCCACTTAGAGAAGTTATTTGTTGTTTTTCTCTTGCTGCTTTCAATAATTTTTCTTTGCCTTTAAGTTTTACGAATTTGATTACTGTGTGTCTCGGCATGTTTCTCCTTGGGTTTATTCTGATATGGGACTCTCTGTGCTTCCTGGACTTGTGTGGCTATTTCTTTTCCCATGTTAGGGAGGTTTTCGACTATAATCTCTCCAAATATTTTCTCGGGTCCTTTCTCTCTCTCTTCTCCTTCTGGGACCCATATAATGCAAATGTTGTTGTGTTCCACCATTCTATCTTCCAGATCACTTATCCATTCTTGTGCCTCAGTTTTCCTGCTATTGATTCCTTCTAGTGTATTTTTCATTTCAGTTATTGTATTGTTCATCTCTCTTTGTTCGTTAGTTCTTCTAGATCTTTGTTAAACATTTCTTGCATCTTCTCGATTTTTGCCTCCATTCTTTTTCCCTGGTCCTGGTACATCTTCACTCTCATTATTCTGTATTCTTTTTCTGGAAGATTGCCTATCACCATTTTATTTAGTTGTTTTTCTGGGGTTTTATCTTGTTCCTTTATCTGCTACATAGCCCTGTGCCTTTTCATCTTGTCTATCTTTCTGTGAATGTGGTTTTTGTTCCACAGGCTGCCGGATTGTATCGTTTTTCATACTTTTTACTCTAGCATTTTATTTTTTTTCTGTTTATTTTTCTTTTTACAAACCCTTGTGTTGAGGGCTGACTTTCAATAGATCGCAGTGAGGGAGCTGCTCTGCTACGTACGAAACCCCGACCCAGAAGCAGGTCATCTACGAATGGTTTAGCACCAGGTTCCCCATGAACTTGCAGTGTGTGATGGGCGAGGGGGCAGCTGCCTTTCTGGCCGCACCCCTATCCCAGGACAAAGCGCTCTCTGCACTGGACCCTAGTCCCGACGCACGGTGGGGCGCGCCGCACCGCGCTCTGGGGACTACTCTAGCATTTTAATTGTATTTTTGTCTAGAATTTCGTTTCCTTCTCTTCTTATGGATTCCCTTATAAGCCTCAGTCCTCTCAGGTCTCTCACTTCGTATTATGGGAAGGATCCTATAAAGCACGATCGATGACAGGTCAACTGCCTTTCAAGAATAGCCATAATTTTAAAATATTTGATTTAAACAATTTTATAAAATATTCAGTCATTTTTGTTTCAACTTTCATGTATATCTTTTGTTAATCATAGTTTAATAATTTTTGATGTGGACTTTTGAAAATAATGAGTTATGTCTGTAGTACACGTAGTTACAAGTATACTGTAAACTTGGCTAGAAAACAATATTTCTACAAAAATGTGCAATCTAAAAAACAAACAAACAAACACAAAACAGCAAGGCCATAGATACAGAGAACAGACTGGTGGTTGCAAGAGGCGGGGGTAGGGGAGAGGTGGGAGAATGGGTGAACTGTTTTTTAAGTTTTAGTTTAAATAAATTGAATAAAAATAAAGAAATCTGTCAGTACCCTGGCTGACTAAGATAACACTGAGTTAATGGAAAAGAGATTTCAGTGACCACATGCATCAAAGAATATAGTCTTTGTAAAAACAGTTTGAAAAGTCACTTAAAAAATGGATGATTTATAGCTCACAAAATGCCACAATGGCAAAACCTGGGGAGGAGGGAGAATCTAAGTTTCACAATTACCACATCATAATATGTAAAATGTCCAGGTTTCAATACAAAAGTATAATTGATATGAAGAAACTGAGAAATGTAAACCATTCATATGAAATAAAGAAATTGGTGGAAATTGTCCCTGAGGAAGCCCAAAAATTGGACATATGAGACAAAGACTTTAAAGCAACTCTCTTAATATATGCTCAAAGGGCTAAAGGAAACCAGGGACAAAGAACAAAAGAAAATAAAGAGAATAATATCTCAATATACAGAGAATATCAATAAAGATATAAAAATTGCAAACAGTAAAGAAAAGGGATTATGGTAAATGCATGTGAGAATCCTGGGGCATTTATTCATTCATTAATGTATATAGTTAATGAGCACCCATTCCTCATGCACTGTAAATACGAATATGAATAAAACATAGTCTCAGGCTTCAAGAAGCTTCCTGTCTAGCACAATGACAGATATACAAGCAGGTAATTCCACTTGTAATGTGATAAATGCATAATAGTAGGGGACATGGCAGAGAGAGCTGTTAAACTTCCCCAGAAGAGCCTGGTAAAATGTCACAGAAAAATACTTTTTCCAGCTATATCTTATAAGGTGAGTAAACCTTGCCATGTATGCAATGTGAGGAAAGGCTTTCTAAGGAGAAAGGGTCAGCATGTACAAAACATTAAATGTTTATTTTCTGTTCAGAGGGTGACCATGAGGATGAAGTATCAAGAGCATGGTATAAACATTAAGGAATTACCCAGTAAATGGAGATTTGGGCAAGGGTTTAAAAGGCCCTCTGTGCCTTACTGAGGGGCTCAAATTTTATCCTGAATACATTGGAGAACTAGGGTATCCATTATAGAGTGGCTACTTGAGGGCAATATGGTCCTTCAGGTAAGAGTGGGGCTTGGGAAGAGACAGAGTAGAGGAGGAGCTTATTTAAACCACCTGGTAATTAATGAAAAAAAAAAAAAAAAAAGGGCAGAATGGATCTGGGATCCATGGCTGAGGTTGGACTGTTGAACTTTTGACTGTAGTGATGGTGGGGAAGAAGTAGGATAGTGTCCTTTTAGAGTATTCAAGTATTAAAGGAAAACATCTTAAAGAGGAAGAAAAATCTAAGGCTGAGAGGAACTACAGAAGAGGGGACTAGAAAAAGCATTAAAACTTGGGGACAGCATTAAAATTGTGTTTCCGTTGCACAATTTGGTGTCATTCCCTTAAAGTCTATGAGAGTGAAGCCCTCTGTAATTCTTGTGTACAACCTACATGGTTAGATGCAGTCAAGCATAGAGCAGCCCAGTAAAAGAATGAAATTAGAACATTCTCTAACACCATATACAAAAATAAACTCAAAATGGATTAATGACGTAAGTGTAAGACCAGATACTATAAAAGTCCTAGAGGAAAACATAGATAGAACACTCTTTGACATAAATCGCAGAATATTTTTTTGGATCCCCTTCTAGAGTAATGGAAACAAAAGAAAAATAAACAAATGGGACCTCATTAAACTTAAAAGCTTTTGCACAGCAAAGTAACCCATAACCAAAGCGAAAAGACAACCTCTGGAATGGAAGAAAATATTTGCAAACTATGAAAACGACAAAGGCTTAATCTCCAAAATATAAAAACAGCTTATACAGCTCAATATCAAAAAAACAACCCAATCAAAAAATGAGCAGAAGACCTAAATAGACATTTCTGCAAAGAAGACATACAGATGGCCAACAGGCGCATGAGAAATTGCTCAACATCTTTACGATTAGAGAAAGGGAAATCAAAACTACAATGAGGTATCACTTCACACCAGTCAGAATGGCCATCATCAAAAAGTCTACAAATAATAAATCCTGGAGAGGGTGTGGAGAAAAGGGAACCTTCCTACACTGTTGGTGGGAGTGTAAATTGGTGCAGCCACTATGGAGAACAGTACGGAGGTTCCTTACAGAACTAAAAATAGAGTTACCATATGATCCTGCAATCCCACTCCTGGGCATATATCCAGAAAACTCTAATTCAGAAAGATACATGCACCCCCAATGTTCATAGCAGCACTACTTACAATAGCCAAGACTTGGAAGCAACTTAAGTGTCCATTGACAGATGAATGGATAAAGATGTGGTCTATATACACTATGGAATATTAGTCATAAAAAAGAATGAAATAATGCCATTTGCAGCAACGTGAATAGACCTACAGATTTTTGTACTAAGTGCAGTAAGTCAGACAGAGAAAGACAAATATCATATGATATCACTTATATGTGGAATCTACAGAAGTGATACAAATGAACTTATTTACAAAACAGAAATAGACTCACAGACATAGAAAACAAACTTATGGTTACCAAAGGGGAAAGGGAGGGGAGGGACAAATTAGGAGTTTGGAATTAACAGGTACACACTACTATACATAAAATTGGTAAACAACAAGGACCTACTGTATAGCACAAGGGACTATACTCACTATCTTGTAATAACTTATAATGGAAAAGAATCTAAAAAAAGAATATTTATGTATAACTGAGTCACTTTGCTGTATACCTGAAATGTAAATCAACTATACTTCAATTTTTAAAAATTCTTATAAAAAGAAAAGAGCAGAGCACCCCCTAAGATGTGTTAAGGCTGGAATAAAATTTGAGGGGCTCCTTTCTATAAAATCAGCTTGATTCAAAAATGTATTATAAAAGTCTAGGACCCATGTGAGGCACAGTGGTTTAACAATGAAGAATTCGAATAAAGAGTAGAGAAGAGGGACTTAAATATATAGTTACTGTCCAGTCAGTGCACTTAAAGATTCTTCATAGTGCCCAGCCACACCTCTTCCTTTCAGGTTTAGGGACCATGTCTTTATTATCAAATTCATTTATTAGTGTCAGAAGTGCTATTTCTGGCTATTTTCATATCTTCCACCAAGAGAAAAAGAGCAAGGCTGCTGTTATTCATAATGTCATGGTTTTTCCTAACCTTTTTGTACTGAAATAATAAAGATATTTTTACCTCTTCAGTTCTTTAACACAATTTTTAAAATGCTGGTTGTATTTTCACTCATGGTGCTAAATCAACCATTGTGCCACTTAATGAATATTGGCTCATTGATTGTTTCAAAAGTTATTTCTCTGCTTCTTTGAAGATATGTAAGTCTTACCCAAGGTATGCTGAAATGTAAATGATATTTCATGTTCTGATCATGTTAAGTTCATCATTCAGAAATTTATAGTCTAGATATTGAACAATATATCTTCTATGTCTTCTCTTGAACTCTTTAGCTTGTAATCTCTTCATCTCTAGAGTGTAATTTCTTTCATTATTGACTACACCCCTGCCTTTCACACACCATCACCAGCAAAGAAAATAGAGGGGCCCATGAGCTGAGTAAGAACAGTCCCATTTGAACAAGGAATGTCCATCCTTCATGAACTACAGCTTAAGAGTGAACCAGGAGAATACAGTGTTACCACATCAATCAGAGACAAGAAGGATACATTGACATTGAAGTATACCAGTCTCCAAAGCCCTTGGAGGAGATAGGGGCAGCTAGCTACCTCAGAGGACTGTCTGACACATGGTACAGAGACAGTGGAGGGGACAGAGCCATCCTGGGCCCTAGCAATGAGGGGTACACATTAGAAAGGATTCCACCACCACTCCTCGGTGCTGTAGACCAGAGGCAGCACTGCAGTGGGAACATAAATGGGTGAGAACCAAATGACAGATCTACACACAGGGGTCAAGCTTAAAGGTCAGAAATGGACCATTGGTAGCTCTGAGGTCTGAATAAATCCATTGTCTAATATAGGTGAGGCCACCCCAAATCAGCATGTCAGCAACATTCTAGTATACCAGTCTTGCATAATCCCATGAAAGAAATACTTCACCAGCCAATGGGAAGAATTCGCCCATCAGGACACCCTCCTGGCCTATAGGCACAATTCGCAGAGTTCCTTACAGTATCTGAGGTAGAGAGCCAAGGAATGTCCCAAAAGGAAGAAATAGGAAGCAGTTCTAGGCTTGGGACACCTAACCCAGACTGCACTGCGGGCCTTAGACAGTCCAAGTCACTGGAGAGGGACTTAGAAAATTTCAAGTTTGGTACATCTGACAGCCAGGCTCATGTACCATCAGGTCTGGGTTCAGGGAACCCTACCCAGCTGCCACTGCCAATCATAGCTGACCCCAAGCATAATAGAGGGAGACACAAAAAATATTTGAGGAAGGCATTCAAGAGCATGGGGCACTCTTGAGGCATGGGTTCTAGTGTAGCACCCTACCTGTTCACATCTAATGGTGGTTCTAATCATTGGTATTGATTCAGAATATCTGTAGCCATGTGTAGGAGTCTCCTTTAGAATTTTTTTTTTTTTGGTTAAAAGCTAACAGCCATTAAGCATTTTGGATGTGCCAACCATTTTGCTAACAACCTCTAACGTATGCTCTTCAAATTCACTAACAATCTCATGTGGTAGTGGTTACTGTTAACTCTCTCGCACATAGGAGGAAAGTGACTTTAAGAAATTGAGTAACCTATAAAATATCATATAAACAATGAGTATTGGAGCCAGGAATTGAATCTGAGTCTATGTAACATCAAAACCTATGCTCTTGAGGGTGATTCTAAACTTCCTATTCTCTGAGGTAGGAGGTAAAAGTCATGAGTAACCCTCACTAGCCTGACTCCAGTCCTGTATCCTTGAATCAAGCTCTCTCTGGTATCAAAGTGTAGGCTGTTTGATACAATCCAAAGTACTCACAGAGATAGGGCAGATGCAATCCCAACAAATCACTCAAGTGATATAATCAAGGTGCTGTTTGAAAAAAAAAGGGGGGGGTGGAAATAGGTACATAGAAATATTTTCTATATTTGTAGTGTTATGAAGAATCACCTTATTTTGTGTTTTTGTTTTTTCTTATCCATGTGAGCAGGGGATCGGAGTTTAAAATAAAGTAAGAAGGCAACATACATAAAACAGTTTTTCCAAGGCTCCATTAAAAGCCAGATTTTAGACATTCATTTTGGAAGTAAATCTTTTTCCGTGCATTTAGAATAGCATAGCGTCTGGCCTTGATTAAGTAAGCCAGTTGTCTGGGGACAAAGTGGAGAGATAGGAAGAGTTGGTAGTGAGGGAAAAGAAAAAAGACAGCTCCCAGCAATAATCAAAGACTCCTCCTTTTCCCACTTGTTTCTGTTGTTCCAGATTTTGGCTTTTGTGGATTTAACTTTTTCAAGTGGTAGGTAGTGTTTATGCATCTGCTATAATCTCCTCCTAGGCAGTTTTATCAATTTTTTTTTTTTGACTAAATTTCCTTTCGAGAAAGGAAGTGACTGAGGCCACTGCCACTGTACCCTTGTCTGGGCACTATTCCTGAATTTATCTACTAGCTGGGAGAGGGAGTACCAAGAAGCTCCCAAGTGGATCATGCAGGTGTCAAAAGCATTCCTCTGCTCCCACTCTAACAGCAGCTCTGCACCTATCTGGTGATCAGGGTCAGTTACCCCTGACAAATGTTGACTCCTTGCTGCTTGGCACATGGAGCTGCGAAGTGGGTCCATGAAGTTCTTTATGCTGTTCAGCTGGAAGCAGGACTCCCAGCATGTGCTTTTAACCATCTTAAACTCTTGCAAATCGCGGGGCTTATTTTGCTGTCACTCCAGCCTTGCTGTTCATGGTGATAATTGTACTCACCGGTATCCTGACAGTTACACCTTGCCACACAGCCTCTATTGTTTCCAGTTGTTATCTCCATTGCAATCAATGAGCCCAGTTCTGTGAAAGCTTCTCCCACTGTCAACCTTGAGTCTGAAAGGAGAGCTTCTACTGAACTTAATGGATGCTAAGGCCCACCCATCGGCATGTTCCTGTGGGTGGGTGTGTGGAAGAGTCCTCTGTGGGAGTTTGTAGACTCACAAAGTATATCTACTCTAAAATGCTTACTTTTCTGGGCCTTTAAACCCCTTCTCTCATCAGTTATCAAGGCACTTCTGGATTTCTATCTTATTTAATGTGAGCCATCACTTTTTCCATGCTTCTGAAAGCTCTCTGGATATATATACCATCTCCCAATATCCTTTCTAGGGTATAAAATTCTGTATGCCAGAAAAGTGTATGTTTCCCATTTAGTCCATCATAATCCAGACCCAAGAGTAATCTCCCAGCTCCTGCTGATACATAGTGGCTAGTTTCTGAAGTTCTTTCATCCTTTCCTTCCTTAGATGACTCAGAATATCCATAGCCAGGTTATATTGGGACATAATTTTAGTTATTGGCCTAGCAGCCAGGAAGGGAGGCTGAGGAAGATCCTAAGGCAAGGTGGGGAGAGGGAAGTGGAATGCTATTTTTTCAAGGGAGAGACCCCTGAAGCAACTTCAAGGGAGGGGGAAATGATAGCCCTTATTAGTGAGCCACTTCTGAAGGCTCAGTGAGTCCAGAGGAACGTAGGGAATCAAGATTTTCATGTGCATCAATACAGATGTGTGCATTCTATGTACAGGCTTCCATTCTTTCCCAAACAGGACTCTGAACCTTAGCTGTGACTTTAACCTTTTTTGGAACTTGACTACTCTGAGAATTAAGGCCTGGGCTTCAGCGTTTTCTGCTTTCTCAGTACACGATATGTGAGCCTCTTTGTAGGCTGCCACAAGGATGCGCTGGCTTCCACACTTAGATTTTAATTGCTGATTAATCACTCTTGGCTTTTTGCCACCTTTCCCGACTTCAACAGAGTTTAATAATGGCTACTTAAAGCCATTGTCTTCACAGTTAGTACTTTCTCCTTTTCTATAAAACCACACCAGCTAATGTATTTTCCATTGATAGAGCATCCCAGTTCACCAGTGGGGAACAGCTGTACTGCTAGCTCGTCCCAGGGGCTATCTGTACTCCTTGAATAAACAATAATGGAGTGCCTATTGCCCTCTAGGCTGTAGGTGACCCACCTCCAAAATCCCATAATAGCATTTGTTTTCTTGTACCTAAATGTGGACCATCCCCTCTCATAGGCTGTTTTCTAGGAGGCAGACACTGAGATGGATATTAACATGTAACACATTAATTAAGGAGTACTCTTAGTATCAACACCTGTGTAAGGGAGAGGAGGAAAGCAGGATTGGGCAGAGGGAGAAGCTGAACTCTGGTGAAGTCCCATCAAAGGCCTCAGCCAACTGCTTGGTCAGCCCTCAAGCCAGGATGGCCCTTAAGAATCATCCTGAGTTGTAGGGAAGGGGCCAAGCATTTATATTTCTGCATTGATGAGTCACTATAATAGGCTTTCCTGGAAGGAGGTGTTGCCTTGGATGAGGGCATTTTCTTTGGCCAAGGGAATTCTCAAGGAGGGTAGACCATAGGGGCCATCTTCTAGTAGCACTCTCAGGTTTTGGGGGACTAAGTGCTTCATTCTTGAAGAACAATTTTGATCATGCATCACAGGGTGCACCTCAAAATCCAAATAAAATGTAAATGAACTTTGAGTTAGGTGCATGGTCTTTCCACTTACGTCCTGGGCTGTTGACATTTGGGAATAGGTAATGTAGCACTTCTTAGTCTTTGCAACAAGAAATTGTATAAATCTAGAAGATTTCAGCAAGGCTCTTCATGTCTTTTATTTTACTTCCTGTACGTGAGGAACACATAGTCCAGTGAATCTTCGTCTCTGTGAAGCATTAGGAACAGATATTCAGACTGTAAAAGATACCATATTTTTGTCTCAGAAAAAATAACCATAGGAATATGCTTAACTGACCATGTCTTTTATTTGCCCCTAAATAATTAAAGATCAATTCACATTAGAAAAATTTAAGGAGGAATTCATTCTATTTAAGTACTAAAATATGGTCTTATTTGCTATGTTAACAAATTACAAAATTGATACGAAAAATTTAAATAGTTTAGCAATATAGCTTTGGTCTCTCATTTTTATAATTACAGCAAAAATATGAAAAAATTAAAATACTATACCAATTTCTTTGTATTTTTCACATTTGTATCAAGTAGCTCTATAGTTATTGCTCCATGACCTCTTGGTATTTAAACTTCTGACTTTATAGTCAGTTCTTTAATAATTCAGGTGATAATTTAAAATAAATATTAACACTAAAAGAAAACAAAGAGATCATGCAGTTAAAAAAAGAAATCACTTGTCTTTAAGATTAAAAAAACTGAGAGCCATTTAGGCTATCTAAGTTATTGGAGTAAACGTAAAAATTTAGAGGCAGAAATTGGACTTAGAAGGGGAAGGAGAGGGAGTGATAGATTTACCTCTGCAAATATTAACAGGTATTCCTTTTCAATACAGTGTTTCATATGTTCTTTTCTGCTTATGTGCTAATAAAACGAACTTTTGAAAGAAGGTAAGCTTTTTTTTTTTTTTTTTTTTTGCGGTACGCGGGCCTCTCACTTGTGGCCTCCCATTGCGGAGCACAGGCTCCGGACGCACAGGCCCAGCGGCCGTGGCTCACGGGCCCAGCCGCTCCGCGGCATGTGGGATCCTCCCGGACCGGGGCACGAACCCGCGTCCCCTGCATCGGCAGGCGGACTCTCAACCACTGCGCCACCAGGGAAGCCCTGGTAAGCTTTTTTTTTGCCAGTTGCCTAAACAAAGAAATGAAAGTTATAAAGTCTAAAGGGATGGTACAAATTTTCATAAATTTGTAAAGATCCATATTTGATCATATTTAGTGACTGCTTTAATAAAGTATGCTCAACAGTGATCACAAATTTAAAGTAGGACTCAGACTTGTCCTAAAAGAATTAACTTTTCTTCTTTTTGCCTGTCTACTTCCTTGCCCTTTCCCTTTTAATAATGTACAAGAATATCCATTTCAGATGAAAATAGGGTCAGGGAGCTCAGAAGACAACTTTCAAGATATTCATACAACCATGTCAGGTAAAAGCAAACATAACTCTGTTACATTTGTGAATTCCTTGATGGAAAATATTTTAAGAGGGAAAGAAAATTCCTGTATCAAAGGTAGAGTTATTCTCTACATCTAAAAAAGTGAGATCCAAACATTTCAGAAATCCATTTAACAAGAAATGTTAAGTTTATAATATCCACAGAGGTGCCAATGTCTTTTAGAAATGAACATAGCTTAATTATTCAAAGGCTATAAAATTCTGTTGAGGGGTATAGTACAAAGAGCAAAATGAACTTCCAAGTTAATAAACCACCCAATAATCCCTACAAACGAATATTTTGCACCTGTTTTAATATCTAATCTCTGGAGTACGTGGGAACAGGAGGAAATACTATAGGCACAGGTTGTTATCCTCTTATCCACTCTCCTTTCTATGAAGCCTCTACCATGATTTCTTCTCCCCCTTCCAGCCCGCCCCCCTACACCCCCAGCTCCTCACCCCTGCCCAGCCTGGTCAGATGGGTTCCTGCCCATTCTCTAAGGCCTATTCTAAGTGTAATCAGTTTCTTGGGTCTGACTTTCCTCTGACCCTACTTAAAGTTTATGCTTTATTTCTCTTCACTTGCTCTTTTTCAGTCTTCTTCACATTTCTGGGGACCCCATCTATAATAATTTACTCTCAACTACACTGTAAATTACTTCAAGGTTGTGACTATACTTTAGGCCTTTCTTGGATCTCTAATGATACCTTCCGTTGCCTCACATTCCGCCTGCAAGGTGAGAGAACATTTACATTTCCTTTTTGGTGATAACCTTGTCTATAGCTAAAAGAAGGAAGTCAATCTGGAAGAAGAGTGTTCTCGAGAGTAAATAACACCTAGGCCACCTACAGAACAAGAGCCTATGGGAAAGGCATCCAGTATTTTAAAATTTGAATAAAAGGATATTGAGGAAAAGAAATTTTTTCTAGCAAAGCATATATTCCTATGATCTTGGGCATTTCATTTCACCTCATTCTGTTTCATTTGCCTTTAAATAATAAAACTCTTGTTTCATTTCTACTGGTGTAATTTTCCCTTATTATTTACAGAGAATGATTGCATATTTACTCTAGAGGAGAAAGAAAATATGTATTGAAAGACCTTTGTCATTGAACCAGCTAGGAAGCTTTAATCTATTAAGAATAGCCTTTTAGTGCCATGAATGCTTTTTATCTTTGTGTGAATTACCCTTTGGCATGCCAAGAGCAGACATCAAAAGGACCCCAAAGCTCCCCAACAGTTAAGTGGCCAAGCCTCTGTTGGGCTTTCTGGTAATTAGTTGATAAGAGGTCTGTCCAAAGCCAGGAGTTGTGACTGTGGCAATGATAGGAAACACCTTGCACTTTGGATGCCTTCTTAGAAAACCCTCCCCTCATATCCCAAAGATTGCTACTCCACAGTCTCAAACAATCATCAACATCTTTATTATTATTTGTTTGGTTTTGTTCTTTCTGTCAGAATCCTCTGAGCAATAATAAGTGGAGGCTGGAAGGATTTATGTTCACAGGTTCAGAAAACTGTTACCTAATCTGTATTGTCTTTTCTGAACATGTCAGACAAGGAAGATTTTCCCGTAATGATCTATGCCTCTCCCTGTGTACCTCCTCTTACCCATTCTTTAGTACACTTGCCTCATGTCTGTTGCTTCATAATCAAACCACTGGAGTCCACTCTGTTATTAAAAGTCATCATCAAGGCAGTTCCAACGAATCAACTCCAATGTTAACTTTATTCATAATAGCTATGAACTGGAGGTAGTCCAGGATCTAACTTTATTCATAATAGCTATGAACTGGAGGTAGTCCAGGATCTAACAACAGGAGAATGAATTAACAAACTCTAGTATAGTCATATAATGTAATACTACTTGGCAATAAAAAAGAATATGTCACTGATACATAAAAATTTGGATGAATCTCAAAACCATATGCTGAGTGAATGCAGCCTTATGCAAAAGAGTACATACTGCCTCATTACATTGATATAAAATTCTAGTCAAAACTATAGCATAAACAAATATACTTCTCTCAGGGAACGGAGGTAAAGATTGACCGGAAAGGGACATGTGGGGTGGTGGTAATAGAGATAAGGGTTATACAAGTGTAGCATTGTCAAAAATGAATAAATTTACAACTAAGATTTGCCCATTTCTTTTTATAAAGAGAAAATAAAAGAAAAAGGAATATGAAGAAAAAGAAAGTATGAATATTTAATAAAAAGAAAATATGAATATTTAATCCTGATTAAAAGAAAAGAAAAAGAAAATATGAATATTTAATCCTGATTAACAATGTATGCTGTAATATGTAGAGAGAAATGTGACATTTGTGTGAAATGTATCAAAAAGTAAGATTTGTTGGACTGATGGGTTTTAGAAGGATGGCTAGCTAGATGGATAGGTGATAAGTAAAATAAAATGTTAATGGCAAGTATAAATGAGGTATATAGGTTTTCACTGTAAAATAATTTCAACTTTGTGGTGTGTTTAAAATTTTTCATAATATAATGATGAAGGAAAGGAGAGCACTAGCTGACTGTTCTTGGTAGTTTATTCCTAGTAAATCTTATTAAATTTCCTAGAATTTGAATCACATACTACTTTTTTTTTTAACATCTTGGAGTATAATTGCTTTACAAAGGTGTGTTAGTTTCTGCTTTATAACAAAGTGAATCAGTTATACATATACATATGTTCCCATATCTCTTCCCTCTTACGTCTCCCTCCCTCCCACCCTCCCTATCCCACCTCTCTAGGTGGTCACAAAGCACCAAGCTGGTCTCCCTGTGCTATGCGGCTGCTTCCCACTAGCTATCTATTTTATGTTTGGTAGTGTATATATGTCCATGCCACTCTCTCCCTTTGTCACAGCTTACCCTTCCCCC
>RJWK010024699.1:11587-28295 GCA_004363435.1 Platanista minor | reverse complement strand
TCCATATATAGGTGTTAGCATAAGGTATTTGTCTTTCTCTTTCTGACTTACTTCACTTTTTATGACAGACTCTAGATCCATTCACCTCACTACAAATATCTCCATTTCATTTCTTTTTATGGCTGCATAATATTCCATTGTATATATGTGCCACATCTTCTTTATCCATTCATCCAATGATCAACACTTAGGTTGCTTCCATGTCCTGGCTATTGGAAATAGAGCTGCAATGAACATTTTGGTACATGACTCTTTTTGAATTATGTTTTTTTCAGGGTATATGCCCAGTAGTGGCATTGGTAGGGCATATGGTAGTTCTATTTGTAGTTTTTTAAGGAACCTCAATACTGTTCTCCATAGTGGCTTTACCAATTCACATTCCCACCAGCAGTACAAGAGTGTTCCCTTTTCTCCACACCCTCTCCAGCATTTATTGTTTCTAGATTTTTTGATGATGGCCATTCTGACTGGTGTGAGATGATATCTCATTGTAGTTTTGATTCACATTTCTCTACCTCTAAGAGTTTTTTAGTGTCTGGCCTTACGTTTAGGTCTTTAATCTACTTTGAGTTTCCCGTCTTGTCCCTAAGTTCCTCATTACATTTCTTTTTTTCTTAGATTCCGTATATATGTGTTAGCATAAAGTATTTGTCTTTCTCTTTCTGACTTACTTCACTCTGTATGACAGACTCTTGGTCCATCCACCTCACTACAAATAACTCCATTTCATTTATTTTTATGGCTGAGTAATGTTCCATTGTATATATGTGCCATATCTTCTTTATCCATTCATCCAATGATGGACACTTAGGGTGTTTCCATCTCCTGGATATTGTAAATACAGCTGCAATGAACATTTTGGTACATGACCCTTTTGAATTATGGTTTTCACAGGGTATAAGCCCAGTAGTGGGATTGCTGGGGCATATGGTAGTTCTATTTGTAGTATTTTAGGGAACCTCCATACTGTTCTCCATAGCAGCTGTATCAATTTACATTCTCTCTAGCAGTGCAAGAGTGTTCCCTTTGCTATACACCCTCTCCAGCATTTATTGTTTGTAGATTTTTTGATGGTGGCCATTCTGAGCAGTGTGAGTTGATATCTCATTGTAGTGTTGATTTGCATTTCTCTAATGGTCATTGATGTTGAGCATTCTTTCATGTGTTTGTTGGCAGTCTGTATATCTTCTTTGGAGAAATGGGTATTTAGGTCTTCTGCGCATTTTTGTATTGGGTTCTTTGTTTTTTTGTTATTAAGCCACATGAGCTGCTTGTAAATTTTTCAGATTAATCCTTTGTCAGTTTCTTCATTTGCAAATACTTTCTCCCATTCTGAGGGTTATCTTTTGGTGTTGTTTATGGTCTCCTTTGCTGTGCAAAAGCTTTGAAGTTTCATTAGGTCGCATTTGTTTATTTTTGGCTTTATTTCCGTTTCTTTAGGAGGTGGGTCAAAAAGAATCTTGATTACTGTAGCTTTGTAGTACAATCTGAAGTCAGGGAGACTGATTCCTCCAGCTCCGTTTTTCGTTCTCAAGATTGCTTTGGCTATTTGGGGTCTTTTCTGTTTCCGTACAAATTGTGAAATGTTTTGCTCTAGTTCTCTGAAAAATGCCAGTGGTAGTTTGATAGGGATTGCATTGAATCTGTAGATTGCTTTAGGTAGTAGACTCATTTTCACAATGTTGATACTTTCAATCCAAGAACATAGTGTACCTCTCCATCTATTAGTATCATCTTTAATTTCTTTCATCAGTGTTTTATAATTTTCTGCATACAGTTCTTTTGTCTCCTTAGGTAGGTTTACTCCTACATATAGTATTCTTTTTGTTGCAGGGTTAAATGGGAGTGTTTTCTTGATTTCACTTTCAGATTTTTCAGCATTAGTGTATAGGAATGCCAGAGATTTCTGTGCATTAATTTTGTATCCTGGGGCTTCCCTGGTTGTGCAGTGGTTGAGAGATCACCTGCCAATACAGTGGACAAAGGTTAGTGCCCCAGTCCAGGAAGATACCACATGCCGTGGAGCGGCTGGGCCCGTGAGCCATGGCTGTTGAGCCTGCATGTCCGGAGCCTGGGCTCCACAATGGGAGAGGCCACAACAGTGAGGGCCATGTACTGCAAAAAAAAAAAATTTGTATTCTGCTAGTTTACCAAATTCATTGATTAGCTCTAATAATTTGCTGGTAACATCTTTAGGCTTCTCTATGTATAGTATCATGTCATCTGCAAACAGTGACAGCTGTACTTCTTCTTTTACAATTGGGATTTCTTTTATTTCCCTTTCTTCTCTGATTGCTGTGGATGAAACTTCCTAAAACTATGTTGAATAAGAGTGGTGAGAGTGGGCAACCTTGTCTTGTTCCTGATCTTAGTGGAAATGCTTTCAGTTTTTCACCATTGAGGATGATGTTGGCTGGAGGTTTGTCATATATGGCCTTTATTGTGTTGAGGAAAGTTCCCTCTATGCCTACTTTCTGAAGGGGTTTTATCATAAATGGGTGTTGAATTTTGTTGAAAGCTTTCTCTGCATCTATTGAGAATATCATATGGTGTTTCTCCTTCAATTTGTTAATATGGTGTATCACGTTGATTGATGTACGTATATTGAAGAATCCTTGCATTCCTGGAATAAACCCTACTTGATCACGGTTTATGATCTTTTTAATGTGCTGTTGGATTCTGTTTGCTAGTATTTTGTTGAGGATTTTTGCATCTTTTTTCATCAGTGATATTGGTCCCTAGTTTACTTTCCTTGTGACATCTTTGTCTGGTTTTGGTATCAGGGTGATAGTGGCCTCGAAGAATCAATTTGTGAGTGTTCCTCCCTCTGCTATATTTTGGAAGAGTTTGAGAAGGATAGGTGTTAACTCTTCTCTAAATGTTTGATAGAATTCGCCTGTGAAGCCATCTGGTCCTGGGCTTTTGTTTGTTGGAAGAGTTTTAATCACAGTTTCAATTTCAGGGCTTGTGATAGGTCTGTTCATATTTTCTGTTTCTTCCTAATTCAGTCTTGGCAGGTTGTGCCTTTCTAAGAATTTGTCCATTTCTTCCAGGTTGTCCAGTTTATTGGCCTAGAGTTACTTGTAGTAATCTCTCATGATCTTTTGTATTTCTGCAGTGTCAGTTGTTACCTCTCTTTTTTCATTTCTAATTCTATTGATTTGCGTTTTCTCCCTTTTTTTCTTGATCAGTTTGGCTAAGGGTTTATCAATTTTGTTTGTCTTCTCAAAGAACCAACTTTTACTTTTATTGGTCTGTGCTATCGTTTCATGCATTTCTTTTTCATTTATTTCTGATCTGATCTTTATGATTTCTTACCTTCTGCTAACTTTGGGGTTTTTTTGTTCTTCTTTCTCTAATTGCTTTAGATGCAAAGTTAGGTTGTTTATTCGAGATGGTTGCTGTTTCTTAAGGTAGGATTTTATTGCTATGAAGTTCCCTCTTAGAACTGCTTTTGCTTCATCCCATAGGTTTTGGGTCATCGTGTCTGCATTGTCATTTGTTTCTAGGTATTTTTTGATTTCCTGTTTGATTTCTTCAGTGATCACTTCGTTATTAAGTAGTGTATTGTTTAGCCTCCATGTGCATGTATTTTTTACAGATCTTTTCCTGTAATTGATATGTAGTCTCATAGCGTTGTGGTCAGAAAAGATACTTGATACGATTTCAATTTTCTTAAATTTACCAAGGCTTGATTTGTGACCAAAGATATGATCTATCCTGGGAATGTTGCATGAGCACTTGAGAAAAATGTGTATTCTGTTGTTTTTGGATGGAATATCCTATAAATATCAATTAAGCCCATCTTGTTTAATGTATCATTTAAAGTTAGTGTTTCTTTATTTAGTTTCATTGTGGATGATCAGTCCATTGGTGAAAGTGGGGTGTTAAAATCCCCTACTATGAATGTGTTACTGTTGATTTCCCCTTTTATGGCTGTTAGTATTTGCCTTATGTATTGAGGTGCTCCTGTGTTGGGTGCATAAATATTTACAATTGTTATATCTTCTTCTTGGATCGATCCCTTGTTCATTATATAGTTTCCTTCTTTGTCTCTTCTAAGAGTATTTTAAAGTATATTTTGTTTGATATGAGAATTGCTACTCCAGCTTTCTTTTGGTTTCCATTTGCATGGAATATCTTTTTCCATCCCCTTATTTTCAGTCTGTATGTGTCTCTAGGTCTGAAGTGGGTCTTTTGTAGACAGCATATATATGGATCTTTCTTTTGTATCCATTCAGCCAGTCTGGGTCTTTTGGTGGGAGCATTTAATCCATTTATATTTAAGATGATTATCGATATGTATGTTCCTATTCCCATTTTCTTAATTGTTTTGTGTTTGTTATTGTAGGTCTTTTCCTTCTCTTGTGTGTCTTTCCTAGAGAAGTTCCTTTAGCATTTATTGTAAAGCTGGTTTGGTGGTGCTGAACTCTCTCAGCTTTTGCTTGTCTGTAAAGGTTTTAATTTCTCCATCAAATCTGAATGAGATCCTTGCTGAGTAGAGTAATCTTGGTTGCAGGTGTTTCTCCTTCATCACTTTAAATATGTCCTCCCAGTCCCTTCTGGCTTGAAGAGTTTCTGCTGAAAGATAAGATGTTAACCTTATGGGGATTCCCTTGTGTGTTATTTGTTGCTTTTCCCTTGCTCCTTTTAATATATTTTCTTTCTACTTAATTTTTGATAGTTTGATTAGTATGTGCCTTCGTGTGTTTCTCCTTGGATTTATCCTGTATGGGACTCTCTGTGTTTCCTGGACTTGATTAACTATTTCCTTTCCCATATTAGGGAAGTTTTCAACTATAATCTCTTCAAATATTTTCTCAGTCCCTTTCTTTATCTCTTCTTCTTCTGGAACCCCTAAAATTCGAATGTTGGTTCGTTTAATGTTGTCCCAGAGGTCTCTGAGACTGTCCTCAGTTCTTTTCATTCTTTTTTCCTTATTCTTCTCTGCAGTAGTTATTTACACTATTTTATCTTCCAGGTCACTTATCCGTTCTTCTGCCTCAGTTATTCTGCTATTGATCCCATCTAGAGTATTTTTAATTTCATTTATTGTGCTGTTCATTGTTGCTTGTTTCATCTTTAGTTCTTCTAGGTCCTTGTTAATTCTATTTCCACAGTTTTGGATCATGTTTACATCATTATTCTGAATTCTTTTTCAGATAGACTGCCTATTTCCTCTTCATTTGTTAGTTTTGGTGGGTTTTTATCTTGCTCCTTCATCTGCTGTGTGTTTTTCTCTCTTCTCATTTTGCTTATCTTACTGTGTTTGGGGTCTCCTTTTTGCTGGCTGCAGCTTCGTAGTTCCCGTTGTTTTTGGTGTCTATCTTCAGTGGCTAACGTTGGTTCAGTGGGTTGTGTAAGTTTCCTGGTGGGGGGGACTAGTGCCTGTGTTCTGGTGGATGAGGCTGGATCTTGTCTTTCTGGTGGGCAGGTCCACATCTGCATCTATTGATATTATCATATGGTTTTTCTACTTTAGTGTTGTAATATGGTGTATCACATTGATTGATTTGTTATATTGTGTAGGCTTTCTTGTGGAGGGGACTAGTTCCTGTGTTGTGGTGGATGAGGCTGGATCTTGTCTTTGTGGTGGGCAGGACCGTGTCCTGTCATGTGTTTTGGGGTGTCTGTGACCTTATTGTGATTTTAGGCAGCCTCTCTGTTAATGTGTGGTTTTGTGTTCCTGTCCTGCTAGTTGTTTGACATGGGTGTCCAGCACTGTAGCTTGCTGGTCGTTGAGTGGAGCTGGCTTTTAGCATTGAGATGGAGATCTCTGGGAGAGCTTTCATCATTTGATATTACATGGAGCCGTTAGGTCTCTGGTAGACCAATGTCCTGGACTTGGCTCTCCCACCTCAAAGTGACAGGCTTGACACCCATCCAGAGCACTGAGACTGTCAGCCATATGTCTCAGAAGAAAGGTTAGGGAAAAAAAGAAAGAAAGGAAGAAAGAGAAAGGAAGACAGAAAGAAAAGTAATAAATAATGTAAAATAGAATAAAATAATTTAAATAAAATATTTAAAAAGTATATTAAAATTAAAAACTTTTTAAAGTAATGAAAAAAGAAAAAAAAGAAAGAAGAGAGCAACCAAACCAAAAACAATCCACCAATGATAACAACTGCTAAATCTATACAACCAAGAAAAAAACAAACAAACAAAAAAACCCAGACAGACAGGACCCTAGGGCAAATGGTAAAAAACAAAGCTTTATGGACAAAATCACAGAAAGAAGCATACACATACACACTCACAAAAAGAGAAAAAGGAAAAAAAAAAGTATAAATCTCTATTTATATAAAATAAAGGAAGAGAACAACCAAATCAATAAAGAAATCTACCAATGATAATAAACTCTAAATACTAAACTAAGATAAGCGTGAAACCCGAAACATATTAGTTGCATAAAGCAAACCCCAAGTCTACAGTTTCTCCCAAAGTCCACTGCCTCAATTTTGGGATGACACATTGTCTATTCAAGTATTCCAAGGATGAAGGATACATCAACTTGATTGTGGAGATTTAATCCAGTGCTCCTGAAGCTGCTGGGAGAAATTTCCCTTTCTCTTCTTTTTCCCACAGATGCTGGGGTTCAGCTTTGAATTTGTCCTCACCTCTGCCTGTAGGCCACCTGAGCATATCTGTTCTTTGCTCACACAGGATGGGGTTAAATATCAGCTGATTAGGGGGCTGTGGCTCACTCAAGCCAGGGGGAAGGAGGGGTATGGAATGCTGGGCGAGCCTGCAGGGGAAGAGGCTGGCATGACATTGCAACAGCCTGAGGCGTGCCTTGTGTTCTCCTGTGGAAGCTGTCCCTGTATGACAGGACCCTGGCAGTGGCGGGCTGAACAGGTTCCCGGGAGGGGAGGTGTGGATAGTGACCTGTGCTTGCACACAGGCTTCTTGGTGCCTGCAACAGCAGTCTTAACATTTCATGCCCGTCTTTGGTGTCCACACTTATAGCCGAGGCTCATGCCCATCTCTGGAGCTTGTTTAGTCAGTTCTCTGAATCCCCTCTCCTCATGCACCAGTAACCAATGGTCTCTTGCTCCTTAGGCAGTTCAAAACTTTTGCATGGACTCCCTCCTAGCTATCTGTTGTGCACTAGATCCCTTCAGGCTGTCTTCCTGCAGCCAACCCTAGTCCTCTCCCTGGGATCTGACCTCCAAAGCTGGAGCTTCATTTCCCAGCCCCCACTCACCCCAGTGGGTGAGCAGATAGGCCTCTCAGGCTGGTGAGTGCTAGTTGACACCTATCCTCTGTGCAGGAATCTCTCCACTTTGCCCTCTGCACCCTTATTGCTATGCTCTCCTCCATGTCTCCAAAGCTTCCCCCCAACCACCCCCTGTCTCCGTGAGCGAAGGGGCTTCCTAGTTTGTGAAAAATTTTCGTCCTTCACAGCTCCCTCCCAGAGGTGCAGGTGCTGTCCCTATTCTTTTATCTCTGATTTTTCTTTTGCACTACCCAAGTACGTGAGGAGTTTCCTGCCTTTTGGGAAGTCTGAGGTCTTCTGCCAGTGTTCAGTAAGTGTTCTATAGGAGTTGTTCCACATGTAGATGTATTTTTTATGTATTTGTGGGGAGGAAGGTGATCTCCACCTCTTACTCCTCCTCCATGTTGAAGGTTTCTCCCCATTTTGTTTTTAATATTTTTTCTTTGTTTTTAATTCTTATCAGTTTGATTAATATGTTTCTTGGCATGCTCCTCCTTGGGTTCATCCTTTATGGGAATCTCTGTGCTTCCTGAACTTGAGTGAGTTTTCCTTTGTCATGTTAGGGAGGTTTCTAGCTATTATCCCTTCAAATATTTTCTCAGGCCCTTTCTCTTTCTCTTCTCCTTCTGGGACCCCATAATGTGAATGTTGGTGCATTTAATATTTTCCCAGGAATCTCTGAGACTGTCTCCATTTCTTTTCATTCTTGTTACTTTATTCTCTGGCAGTGATTTCCACCACTCTGTCTTCAAGCTTACTTATTCATTCTTCTGCCTCAGTTATTCTGCTATTGATTCCTTCTACTATACTTTTTCATTTCAGTTATTGTATTGTTCATCACTGTTTGTTCTTCAGTTTTTCTAGGTCTGTGTTAAAAATATTGTGTCTTCTAAATCTGTGACTCCATTCCTTTTCTGAGATTTTGAATCATCTTTCCTATATTTACTCTGAATTCTTTTTCAGGTAGATTGACTGTCTCCTCTTCTTTTAGTTGTACTTGTGGGTTTTTATCTTGCTCCTTCATCTGCAACATTTTTCTCTGTCATTTCATTTTGTCTAACTTATTGTGTGGTCTCTTTTCCACAGCCTGCAGGATCATAGTTCTTCTTGCTTCTAGTGTCTGCCCCCTGGTGCATGAGGTTTTTCATGATCTTGTACAGGCTTGCTGCTGAGAGTGACTGGTGCCTGCCCTCTCGTGCTTGGAGCTAGTTCTTTTCCCTCTGAAGGGCAAGGCCGTGTCAAGTGGTGGGTTTTGATGTGTCTGTGAGCTTAGTATGACTTTAGGCAGTCTGTCTTCTGATGAATGGGGCTGTGTTCCTATCTTGGTGGTTGTCTGGCCTGAGGCTTTTCACCACTGGAGTCTACAGGTTGTTGGCTGGGACCTGCTTTTGGTTCTGAAATGTGGACCTCTGTGAGAGCACACTCTGATATTTCCTGGGGCTTCCGCTACCTGTGTCCTTGCCTTCACAGTGAGCTATAGTCAACCCTTGCCTCCCCAGGAGACCCTCCAAGACCCCTAGGTAGGAGTAGCCCAGGTTCCTATGGAGATACTCCTTTGTGCTGGGTCCCAGTGCACGTGAGACCTTGTGTATGCCTTCCAAGAGTATAGTGTCTGTTTCCCTCAAGCCTGTGGAGCTCCTGCACTCAAACCCTGCTGGCCTTCAAGGCTAAATGCCCTGGGGGTTCTTCTGTCTGATGCCAGACCCTCAGATTTCTTGGAGGGAAATTTTATTCAGGAGCTTCCCTATGTAGCCTGTGGTGTTTTAATATTTTTTGGTGTGAAGATTGTTTTTGGTATTGATGTCTGCCACCTCTTACCTCAGTGATGCTGACCGTTATCCCCTTTATAGGAGGTGTGACTGATGTTGTGGTGACCATAGCCTGCACTGGATATTGAGCAGGACCTCCCCTTTACTCTGTGGTTGTCACTGCCCTGTCATAGCTGGGGTCTGCTCCCTAGTTGTTGCAGTAGAGGCTCCCAGATCTGTTTCTTAGCTGTGTTTCTGATCTGTGTTGCAAGGTAGGTGGGATTGGAGCACTCCCACTTGGAGTGAAGCCACTGAGTATTCCTGCTCTGGAGCTGTTCACCTCTAGGTGTGCTCTGTTGTGTCACCTTTCACCCGTTGTGCATGCTCTCAGATTACACTGTTGTTGGCACTGCTCTCGGCCCCACCTTAACCATGTGTATGCTTACAATTGGCCCTGGTGTCTCTCAGATGTTGTTTATACCAGATCACTAGTATAGATCCATGGACATCAGGTCCCAGGATTGTGTAATCATGGATCTGGACTCTGGACTTGCTGTGGTCCCTATGGGGGCAGCTCAGACTCTGGCCTGGCCAACCCCCATGTGTATATGCCCACAGAATCCACAACTGCTAAAACTAGACCTGTTTGGCTGTGGGAACACTCATTGTCTGTTCAGATGTTCTGTAGGTGCTGAGTTTACAAAGCCAGTTTCAGGGCGGTCAATTTGCAGTTTGCACAGCTGTGAGGAGAGATTTCAGCTTTTCTTCCTTAGTTGCATGACCTGGGCCACTTCTGTGTGTGAGCCACCCACAGGGTTCTGCTCCTGAGGCAGCCCTGGAGCACACAAGTCCACACTGGTGAGGAGGGGGCATGGAAGAGGTGTTGACTGTGGTCACAGTAACCCTGATGGGGATGGGGTGCACAGGAGAGCTGTCAGCTGCCAACAGGAGCGAGCTGCCCCTGGCTGCAATGGAGCATGTGGAGTTGCCAGTTGCCATGGGTGCAATAGAGCCTGCACTGGCAGGGGCCCTTCCTAGCACCCAACTGAAGTCAACAGAGAGCTGATCCTGATGGAGTCCCTTCCTAGTGTCCAGGGAGGCAGGAACCATTGCATATGGAGAGAGGCTGCATTGGTGCCACGTCCCTTGCACGTCACTCAACAGTGGCATTTCATTTCTATGGCGGTTCTGATTTCCTCCACAAGCATTCTCAGTTGTGGATTTCCTCTCTCCCATCCCCTCATGCTGTCTCCTTGCAGCTAACAACAGTCCTCTCCCTGTGTTTGCTCTCCAAACCACTCATCCCAGCACTCATCTCACCATCCACACTGGCGGACACATATCTCAGGCTGGGGCACAGACCACCTATGTAGGTCTCACTCTCTCCTGCCTGCCACAGACAGGTTGCTGCACTATCCTCTAATAGCCCTCAAAACTCCCTTTCTTTCCCAACTGCCCTCCCTCTTTGTGAGGTGGCTTTCCTGGATGCAGGAACCTCTCCTCTCCTTCAGCTACCCCTCAGGTATGCAGGTCCCATCCAGCTTCCTCTGCTCTTCCTTTTCCCTTCTTCTTTCTTTCATTCTACCCAGTTATGAAGGGATCTTTCTTGTCATTTTAGGTGTCTGAGGTCATCTGCTACTGTTCAGTCAGGGCTCTGTGAGAACTCCTCTATTTGTAGATGTATTCTTGATGCATTCATGGCGAGAGATGAACTCATGTCCCCTTACTCCTCCACCATCTTGACTCCCCTCTGCCATCTCATTTTGTCTAACTTTCTGTGTTTCGGGTCCCACAGGATGCAGGATTGCAGTTCCTTTTGCTTCTGGTGTCTGCTGCCTGGTGGGTAAGGCTGGTCTAAGAGGCTTGTGCAAGTTTCCTGGTGGGAGGGACTGGTACCTGCCCACTGGTGGGTGGAGCTGCATCTTATCCCTTTGGTGGTCAAGGCCATATCCAGGGGCATGTTTAGAGGTGGCTGTGGGCTGAGGAAAACTTTAGGCAGCCTGTATGCTGATGGAGGGGAATGTGTTCCTGCCCTGTTTGTCATTTGGCCTGAGGCTTCCCAGCACTGGTGCCTTAAGGCTATTGCATGGGGCCAGGCCTTAGGGTCAAAATTGCAGCCTCTGGGACAGCTCAAGCCAATGAGTACTCCCCAGTACTTCTGCTACCATTATCCTTTTCCCTGCAGTGAGGCACAGCTGCCCCCCACCTTACCAGGAGATCCTCCAATACCAGCAGATAGGTCTGACCCAGGCTCCTATGAAGTCACTGCCTTTCCTCTGGGTCCTGGTGTGCACAAGAACTTGTGTGTACCCTCCAAGAGTGTTTTTCTTCTTTTTATTCCAGTCCTGTTGAGTTCCTGAGATCGAGCCCCAATGGCCTTCAAAGCTAAATACTCTGGGGGCTCCTCCTCTCAATGACACATCTCCAGAACGGGGAACCTGACATGAGGCTAAGTTCTCCCACTCCTGTGGGAGAACTTCTGCAATATACTTATTTTCCAGTTTGTGTGTCACCCATTCATAGGGTATGGGATTTGATTGTATCACTAATACACCCCCCCACACCATCTCATTGTGACTTCTTCTTTGTCTTTGGAAGTAGAATATCTTTTTGGTAGGTTTCAGTCTTTTTTTGTTGATGGTTGTTCAACAGTGATTTTGGTGTTTTCACGTGAGGAGAGCAGGTCTTTCTACTCTGTCATCCTGTCAGGAAACCCACAGAAAACTCTCCAGAAAGTGTTTGTGAGGGGGCTTTAATGTAGGCCCTGGACATCTTACAGTTCTGGATCTCACTATGTTAAAATCAAGGTGTTGGCAAGGCTTCATACCTTTTGTAGGCTCTGGGGAAAAATCCATTTCCTTGTATTTCCTAGCTTCTAAAAGCCATTCATTCATTTTCTTGTTCTTAATCACTTTTTATGTGCAAGCATTATGATAGGGGCTGGGGAATAATAGAAATGATTAATCCTGAACTCAAGAAATTTTAAACTGAGCTTGATGTAGTTTCAAGTATGTCATTGAGGTAACAAAGAGAAATAAATGATTAATTAAAGCTCAGAGAGTGAGGAAGGCTTCATGGAAAAAGTGACATTTGAATTTGAGTCTTGAAAGTTGAGAGAGGTAACAATATGAGAAAAAATAGCACAGACAAAAAATGCCATGTGTGTATCAGAAGGAACAGTGATAGAGATGAAATTCTGAGAGTGTAGATGGGGCCCAGAGCAGAGAACAGAACAAACAATAAAATAGTAGATAATGAGATGGGGTGAGAGAGTAACATGGCCAAATAAGTTTCTCTCGCTCATATATCCCTCAGCAACAACAATTTGCCATCCATCCACAGACAGAAATATTATTGTGGGAGCTGTCAGATACAACATCATATACCAAAGGACCCAGAAGGAATCTCACCAACCCATGCAACAGTAATAAACATACAGGCACTGGATCTCATTGTGAACTCTGCAGTGGCCTTTGATCCAGCTCTAGCACTACTTGACCATGGTTCAAGAACCCCTAGAGAACACTGTACTAGATAATCACACTTGGATGAGAAAACCTTTGTGGAAACCCAGCTTTCCATTGAAGAAGTTCCAGCATGCCATGGAACAAATATAGATATAGATATAGATATAGATATAGATATATGTGTGTGTGTGTCTGTGTGTGTCTGTGTGTGTGTATGCATTGGAGTGAGTAAAAATAATAATTTAACTTTACCAATGTCAACCCTTTCTCAACACAGCAGAGTTCAGTGCCAAGAGAGACTTTATTGGTCCATGATTTCTCCCACTGGGGAAAGTGAGAATATGTGAGTAAGTGCCTGTCTTCCAGAGCTGTGCAGGACACTGACAAAGAGGTCTATTTCTTTCTTGCCCGATTCATAGTACTAAGTTGTGACCTTCACAACTGGGAAGCAGTGAACAGCTAAAAGAAAATAAGCCAGTGTTTGGAATGGAACATATCAATGGGACATAGATTCTAACTGTCTTGTAGGCTCCTTCAAGAAGCCTGCTCATAATTCACTAGAAACACCTCACCTGCATATCCCCCCAGTTGACCCAAGGGCTCCCCCAGTACTCTGAATTCCTTATCCACACATCAACCCCACCCTGTGGCTGGCTCCCTGTGTTCACTCCCAATGGCAGTGAGAGTGAGCTTGGCAGATAGCTAGTGAGCATGCACAGAAAACTGACCAGAATCTGAGGAACAGGATGAAATCACAATCTTGAGTTTTAGCTCCACCTTTGGGAGAGGAAAAGGGAAGTTGTGAGCACCTGGCCTATTTCATTGCAAGATAAAGAGAAGACATAGAAACTTAAGAATTCTATAGCAAGAGGGAGCAAAAGTGTTGAGCAGGTATATCCGTGGAAGGTCTGAGAAAGCCTCAGAATACCACAGGGATGACAGAAACTATTTCTCTCCAAAAGTCAGTACATAAAGACTAGAGGAAGTGACTTCTAATTCAAAGGTAAAGAAAGACAGCAATGCAAGATTTCAAGAAACATGAAAAATCAAGGAAACATGACCTCCCCCCAAATGATCACAACAATCTTCCAGTAAGCAAGAAATGGAGATCTGTAATTTATTCAATAAAGATTTCAAAATAACTGCTTAAAGAAAGACGATTGAGCTAAAAGAAAACACAGAAAGACAATTCAACCAAACTGGAAAAATGGTAAACAAACAAAGTGAGATGTTGGGAGCGTTCAGAAAAATTCCTCGAAATGACAAGGTCGTAATACTGGAAGTGAAACTGCAAGGCAGTTCTGCTAAGGCCAGCAAAGCTGAAACCAGTAATCGAAGAACCCTGCATGGCAGGAAAGACCTGAATTTGCTCACCACTCTCCTGATAATCGTATTTGTGATTTTTTTGTATTTTCCCTGAAAACTCCCATGAGGGATTTGCCCCTCGCCCTGAGCCAAGAAGAAAGTGAAAAAGAAAATGATTAGCACCCCTCACACAACAACATTTGATATGCTTACACCCAGGCCAGGACATTGGGAACGTATTGAGGGTGGCAGATAACGAGGCATGTATAAGTTTGTGACTAAAGACCCCCTGGAAATATGGCCTATATAGGAGTGTTAGATGATATGGGAAATAAATGGTTTGGTTATAGGGGAAGGCTGATAATAGAAAAACAACTGCCTGATTTTGAATTATTAACTAGAGCCTTCATAGGGTTTAGTACAAACATAGAAAAAGAGGCTTGCAGAGTATATTGTAAACACTTTAAGGGAACAATTAAAAGACCTGCCCAGGCAAGGACTACTGTGAGAATAGAACAATCCCACATCCGTAAGAGAGATGACAACATAATAGTTTGGCTTTGCTACTAAAAAATAACCTTTAGGTAATGAGAACTTGGAAAAACACCTTACTAGTACATTTAGAAATGGGGGACATTCTTGAAAACAATCTATTCTTGGCTATTCTTAATAAAATCAAAGGCTTATGTAATGGATTGATTGATTCTTAGGGAAATAATCTGTTGATTCTTAGGAAAATAACCTGTTTTGTAATTTGGCTTAATTGATTCTTAAAAAATTAATTTGTTTTGTAGCTTGGAATGAAATTATATCTGTAAAGGTCATCTTACCTTTGGTTTATAGACAAAATTCTAAACATTGTTTTCCCTTGTAACTAAGAAGTTGATGTCATAAAAATTGTTATATATATATATATATATATATATATATATATATATATATATATACATATGTTTCAAAAAAGAAAATAAAGCAGAGAGAGTGAAAGAGTGGGAGAGAGAGTGTGTGAGTGTGTGTGTTCATTTCTTTTCTCCTCACCGATGCTATCCCTCCCTCAGGTATCCCTGGACCTGCTGGAGCTGGACTCCGGCAGTGAGATATTTAACAAAGGGAAATAAATCACTAAAAAAAGAAATTCTAGAGCTTAAGAACACAGTGAATTAAATGAAAAAAGTGCAATAGAGAGCAACAAAAATAGAATGGATCAAGCAAAATAAGGGGTCTTTGAATCAGAAGACAGAAGCTTGGAAACTGTAGAGTCACAGAAGAACAAAGATAAAAGTATAAAAAAAGAATGAAGAAAGCCTATATTAAGTATGGAATACCACCAAAAGAAATAATCTATGAACTATTGGAGCCCCAGAAGGAGGAGAGAGATTGAAGCAATCAGAAAGCTTATTTAAAGAAATGATAGCTGAAAACGTCCCAAACCTGAGGAGAGATTTGGATATCCCATTACATGAAATTCACAGACCACAACATAAACTCAAAAAGATCTTCTTCAAGACACATTATATTAAGACTACCAAAAATCAAAACACAGAGAAATAGTAAAAGGAACAAGAGAAAAGATGCTGGTAACTTACAAGGGAATCCCCATAAGGTTATCAGCAGATTTCTCAGAGAAACCTTACAAGCAATGAGAGAGTGGGATGGCATGTTTGTTCAAAGTTATAAAATTAAAAAAAAAAAAACAAACCTGACAGCAAACAATACTCTATCCAGCCTCCAAATTGTCCTTCAGAAATAAAAGAAAGATAAAGACTTTCCTAAACAAGCAGAAACTGAGGGAGTTCATCACCACTAGACCTGCCTTACAAGAAGATGCTAAAAAAAGAGTTATCCAAGCTTAAATGAAAGGATGCTAACTGTTGACATGGAAACATATGAAAATATATACACATTGGTAAAGGTTATTATGTAGAAAAAATTCAGAATACACTAACAGTGTAAAATGGTAGTGTTTTAAATACTCAACCCTAATATACATATTAAATTTTAAAAGTATTAAAATTACTATAGCTACAATAACTTGTTAATGGGTACACAACACAAGGCATGGTAATTGTGACATGGAAAACACAAAAGGGGGGAGTTAAAGGATAGGGTTATTGCATGTGATTGAAGTTAATTTGTTATCAGTGTAATATATATATAAACATATATATATATATATATATATATATATACACACAATGTTTTATGTAAGCTGCATGACAAATACAAAGAAAAAAAAACAACAGTTCATACACAAAAGATAAAGAGAAGGGAATTAAACATACAACTCCCCCAGAATTTAATCAATTCACAAGGAAGTCAGCTAGACAGGAAGAAAGGAACAAGGAAACTACAAAAGAGCTCCAAAATAAATGAAAATATGACATTAGTAACAACCTATGAATAATAACTCTCAATGTAAATGGATTAAATTCTCCAATCAAAAAGGGTAGGGTGGCTGGATAGATAAAAAAGCAAGACCCAACTGTATACTGCCTACAAGAGATTTGCTTTAGTTTTAAGAATGCATAAAACCTCAAAATAAAAAGATTCAAAAATATTCCATGAAGAAGGAAACCAGCAGAGAACAGGGGTAGTTTTACTTACATCAGACAAAATAGAATTTAAGCCAAAATATGTCATAACAATAAAGGAATCTCTTTATATAATGATAAAGGGTAAATTCATCAAAAGGATATACCAATCAAAAAATATATACAACCAACACCAGAGTAAGTAAATATATTAAACAGATACTAAAAGTACTAACAGGAGAAATACACAACAATACAATAATAGTAGGAAACTTCAATGCTCCACTTTCAACAAGGGATAGATCATCCAGCTAGAAAATCAATAACGAGGTAGTAGACTTGACTATAATTTACACCAAATTGACCTAACAAACATGCAATAACACCAGTGTATATATATATATATATATATATATATATATATATATATATATATATATA
>RJWK010024699.1:0-11487 GCA_004363435.1 Platanista minor | reverse complement strand
GGAAAACAAACTAGAAATCTTACAAATATGTAAAAGTTAAACAACACACTCTTGAACAACCAAAGGGTCAAATAATAACTCAAAAGGGAAATTTTAAAAGTGTCTTAAGAAAAACTGAAATAAAAGCAAAACCTTTCAAAATTATGGTATGGTGAGAAGCAATTTAAGAGAGAATTTTATAGCAATAAGCATCTACAGTAAGAAAATTAAATTCTCAAATAACTTAACTTTACACCTCAAGGAACTAGAAAAAAAGAACCCTAAGCCCAAAGTTAGAAGGAAAGAAATAACAAAGATCAGTGCAGAAATAAACAGCATAGAGACAAGAGAAGCAACAGAACAGATTATCAAAACTACTGACTATCATTTTAAAAAGTAAACAAAACTGACAAAACTTTTAGCTAGACTAAGAGCAAAAGAAAGAAGACAAAAATAAAATAATAAATGAGAGATAAGACATTAAAACTGATACAGCAAAACTACAAGATCATTAGAGAGCTACAAATAATTACACACAAACAAATTAGACAACTCAGAAGAAGTGTATAAATTCCTGGAAACATAATACCTGCTGAGAGTGAATCATAAGGTAATAGAAAACCTGAATAGACTAATTACAAGTAAGAAGATTGAATCAGTAATCAAAAACTTCCCAACACAGAAAAACTCAGGACCAAATGTTTTTACTGCTGAATTCATCTAAATATTTAAAGAAGAATTAACTCAAATACTTTTATAACTCTTTCAAAAACATGAAAAGGAAAGAAAGCCTTCAAACTCATTTTATGAGTCCAGCAATACCCTGATAACAAAGCCAGGTAGGGCACTAAAGGAGAAAAACAAAAAAAACAAAAAAACTACTTCCCAATAGCTCTAATGAATATAGATGCAAACATTTACAGCAAAATATTAGCAAACTTAATTCAACAGCAAACTAAAAGGAACATACAGTATGGTCAAGTAAGGTTTATCTCTGGGAAGAAAGTGTGGTTTCACATACACAAATCAAATTATGGTACATCAGGGCTTCTCTGGTGGTGCAGTTGTTGAGAGTCTGCCTGCTGATGCAGGGGACATGCGTTCGTGCCCTGGTCCAGGAAGATCCCACATGCCGTGGAGTGACTAGGCCCGTGAGCCATGGCCACCGAGCCTGAGCATCCAGAGCCTGTGCTCTGCAATGGGAGAGGCCACAACAGTGAGAGGCCCGCATACCGCAAAAAAAAACCAAACCAAAACAATTATGGTACATCACATTAAAACAATGTAATATAAAAATCATATAATTATCTCAATAGATCCAGAAAAAGCATTAATAAAATTCAACATCATTTCGTGATAAAAAGTTCAATCTTTTTAGAAGGAATGTAAGTCAACATAATAAATGGCAAACATGACAAGCTCACAGCTAACATCATACTAAATGGTGAAAATTTGAAATATTTTTCTTTAAAATCAGGAACAAGTAAAAGGTGCCACTCTCACCTATCCTATTCAACACAGTACTGGAAAAGCAGAGCAATGAGGCAAGAAAGATAAAAAAAAGGCATCCAATTAGGAAAAGAAGATATAAAATTGTCTCTGTTTGCAGATGATATATACAGAAAACCCTAGACACTCCACCAAAAACTTATAAGAACAAATCAATGAATACAGTAAAGTTGCAGGTTACAAAACCAACACACAGAAATTAATTGTGTTTCAATACACTAACAAGAAACTATCTGAAAAAAAATCTCATTCATTTTAACATCAAAAACAATAAAATACTTAGGAATAAATTTAACCAAGAAGGCGAATGATATATTCACTAAAACTATAGCACATTGATGAAAAATTGTAGAGAACAGAAATAAATGGAAAGATATCCCATGATCAGAAACTGGAAGACTTAACATTGTTAATGTGTTTGTAGTACCCAAAACCAACTAAAGATTTAATAAAATCCCTATAAAAATTCCAATGTAATTTTTCAAAGAAATGGGAAAAAAATAATCCTAAAATTCAAATGGACAACAAAAGACCCCAAATAGCCAAAGAAATGATGAGATGGAAGAACAAAACCATATGCATCGCTCTTCCTGATTTCAAACTGTGTTGAAAAGCTATAGATATTAAAATAGAATAGTTCTGCATAAGAAAATAGACACATAAACAAATATAACAGAATCAAAATACCAGAAATAAGCCCAGGTATATAAGGCCAATTAACATTAGACAAAGTGGCCAAGAATATTCAATGGGAAAGGTATATTTTCTTTAACAATGGTGTGCTGGAAAAAAAAAAAACATATGCAGAAAAATGAACTTGAACCCCTATCACTCACAAAAATTAACCTGAAATGGATTAAATATTTAAGTGTAAGATCTAAAAACAGAAAAACTTATAGAAGGAAACATAATTGAAAATGCTTCTTGACATTGGTCTGGTAATGATTTTTTGTTTTTTGATACTCAAAGCATAAGCAACAAATGCAAAAATAAACAAGCAACACTGTACAAACTAAAAAGCTTCTGCACAGCAAAAGAAACTGTCAACAAAATGCAAAGACAGCCTACCAAATGAAAGATAATATTTGCATATATCTGAAAAGATGTTAATACCAAAAAAATATATAGGAACTTTCCTAGTGGTGCAGTGGTTGAGAATCCTCCTGCCAATGCAGGAGACACAGGTTCGATCCCTGGTCCAGGAAGATCTCACATGCCACAGAGCAAATAAGCCCATGTGCCACAACTACTGAGCCTTCACTCTAGAGCCCACAAGCCACAACTACTGAGCCCTCATGCCACGACTACTGAAGACTGTGTGCCTAGAGCTCACGTTCTGCAACAAGAGAATCCACTGCAATGAAAAGCCCACACACATTAGCAAATAGCAGCCCCTACTTCCCACAACTAGAGAAAGCCCACGTACAGTGGTGAAGACCCAACACAGCCAAAAATAAATAAATTAAATAAATACATTTATTTAAAAAATATATAAAAATCTCATACAACTCAGTAGCAAAAAACTATGTGATTACAAAATGAGCAAAAAGGAACTGAATAGACATTAAAAACAAAAAAGACATAGGAATTGCCAACAGGTACATGAATAGGTGTCTGTCATCACTAGAAATCAGGGCAATGCAATTCAAAACCACAATGAGATATCACCTCACAACTGTTAGAATGGATGTTATCAAAAAGACAAGAGATAAATGGCAAGTGTTGGTGAAGATGTGGGGTAAAGGGAACATTCTACACTGTTAGTGGGAATGTAAATTGGCACAACCATTATGGAAAGCACTATGGATGTTTCTCAAAAATTAAAAATAGAACTACTATATGATCCAGGAATCCTTCTCACTTTTGGACATATCCAAAACTTTAAGTCAGGATCTCAAAGAGATATCTATACTCCCATGTTGATTGCACTATTATTCACAATAGAGAAGATATGGAAGCAACCTCAGTATGGATAAAGGTGATGTAGTGTATATATATATATATATATATATATATATATATATATATATATATATATTCATATTCAATGGAATATTATTCAGTCATGAGAAAAAAGGAAATACTGTCATTTGTGACAACATGGATAAACCTTGATGGCATTATGTTAAATAAAATAAATCAGACAGAGGGAGACAAATACTGCATAATATAACATAGGTGGAATCTTACAAAGCCTAACTCATAGAAACAGAATGTAGAATGTTAATTGCCAAGGGCTGCAGGGGTGGTGGTGGGGGAAATGGGGATGGGTATGTCAAAGTGTAAAAAATTCCAGTTATAAGATTAATGAGCATGGGGATCTACCATAAAACATGGTGACTATATTTAAAGTTGCTAAAAGGATTGATCTTAAATGTTCTCACCACAAAAAAAAGCTAATTATGTGAGTTGATGGAGGTGTTAACTAGCTTTACTGTGGTAAACATTTTGCCATATAAAAGTGTTACAGATACCACTTTGTACCCCTTAAACTTAGACATTGTTATATGTTAATTATATCTCAATAAAGCTGAAACAAATAATTATAATTTTTAAAAGTGGAGATTAAAATATGGCTTTACCTGAGTTGCTCCACAAATCACGGAGTAAGAAACAGTCTTTCACACAGGTATTTATCCTGGGAAGTAAATCCCAGGAATGAGGAGAATCAGACTAGTTAGAGAATAACAGTGAAGAGGAGAAAGTCAATTCAAGGATCATTTCAAAATGGTCTTTCCTGTCCTGGACTGAGGCTAAAGTCCATCAGAATCTTCTGTGAAGTCATGCACAATTGTTCTCCCCAAGTACATGTCATGCACAATTGTCCTCCCAAAGGACAGATCATGCACCATTGTCCTCTCAAAGGACAGGGAATGAGAACATTTTTCTACCAATTTCTGGTCATCAGAGGATGTCCCTTGCACTTCTAAGTTTCTTGCGTGTCCATGTGTGCTGATGGTTAGGTTTTTATAGTTCTGCTTTTTAGAGGTATCAGTAAAGTTTGTGGACAGAGAGCAAGAGATACTTTGCTTAGCTGAAGCAATGTGGTGTCAGATTACACCTACATTAAGCTAAGGGCCAAAGCAATAGCTGTAGCTAAAGGTAAGCTGAGAAGATGGGAAAGGGGACAAGAGATATACACTGAAGAGGTTAGGGAATATACACTGAAGAAGTCTTAGAAGGAACAATTTAAGAAGTAAATAAACCAAGATATTGCAGTGTCCTCAACCAAGGGCAGAGCTCCAATAGAAGACATAATAGTTAACAAATAAAATGCTGTAGAGAGATTAAGGTAAGGCATGAGAAAATACTATGGAAAGAATAATTAAAAAGTAAATTGTTACCTTGAAAGGACAGTCTTTAAAAACATGGAATAAAGGTAGAGTGCAGGAAATTGAGGAGTGAGTTAATAGTAAGGAAGCAGAAGCAGTGAGAATAGAATGCTCTTTCACAAAGCTTAGCATTAGGAGAAGAACAAAGTTGAAGGATCATGAGAAGGAGGTGGGTTTGGAGGAAGTAAGATTTGGAAATAAAGTGATATGTGGGTATATATTTTTAGGACAAGGGAAAGAAGCCAATGATTATTGAGAGAATGAAAATAGAAAAAAAGGAGAAAGAATAATTAAAAGATAAAATAAGAGCACAAATGATGTTCTATTTGGAAAAGTGTTAGGATATTTTTTCTTCTGAAACACGAAATAAAAAGATTGATAAATGTAGATATGGAGAAAACATAAAAGAAAACATAGGGAAGTTGAAGACATTTTTATCTGAATTTATTCATTCATACTAGGGTGTAGGTAAAGCTTAGCACTTGTCCAGACCATTTGATTTGTAATAAAAAAGCTTTTTTAGCATAGATAAATTAAAATTGGTGTAATATATGATGGAACTAGAGTAAAGTGATTTATGAGTTGGATTAAATTCAGGTGCACATAACAGAAAATCTAGAATAAGATGGCAGAGTAAGAGGATGTGGAGTTCACACCTCCTCACAAGTAGGGCACCTACTAGGCACTGGTGGGGGAACTCAGACTCCTAAGAGGATGGGAGGAATCCCCACACAACCAGGTAGGATGTGAAAGGGAAGGAGGGAGGAAGAAAAGTGGAGGCAATATGGGACTGGTGCCTGTGAGGCAGGGCTGGAGGAGAGGATGGGTTCCCATGCTCGGAGGGGCCCACTCAGCAAGGGAATCAGCAGGTATGGAGAGGGAACTTTGGGGAGATCAGACGGGAACAGGACCAGTGTCTCCCCTGCTTGCTTGAGACCTGGCAAGCCTTTTGGGGTCTCAGGCCTTAACAGACACCAGGGCCTCTTCCAGCTGAGCAGGTCCTGGGCCTGAGACCCCTTCTACCCACCCCAACCCCCACTAAGGCCTCTTCTAGCCATGCAGGTAACAGGCCTGAGTCCCACCCCAGCCGAGGTCACCTCTGGTAGCGAGGGTCCTGACAGAACTGAGTAACATCCCCCACAAGGTTTCTGCAGGCTGCATGGGTCACAACAGCCCACAAGCTGCCCCAACAAAACCTCTTCAAACCAAGCAGGACCTGGACCTGAGGCCTGCCCCACCAAAGCCTCCTCTGGCTGCACAGGTCCTGGGCCTGAGCCTCACCACACCAAAGTCTCTGAGAGTCCTGCAGGTCCAGGTAGGCTGAATTCTGCCCCCCCCTAGGCCTCGTCCAGCTGCACCTGCCCGTGTGTACATGCCTATGGAAGCCTGTGCTCCAGCTGGGCCAGCTTCAGGAACAGACGCTGGAGAGAGGAACACACACAGAGGTGGGACTGACACAGCAGGTCCAGAGGCCTACCTGGAGGACTTGCAGGCCTACTGGGGAGATGGAGGCTGGCTCTAGCTCACTGTGGGTGCAAGGACACTGATAAAGGAAGCACCAGGAAAATTTTTCATTTACTTATTCTTTTTATTTTTAATCTTTTATTTTTATTTTTTACTTAATTTATTTTTTCTTTTTCTTTTATTATTTTTATTCTAATCTTTTCATTTTATTTTTTATTTTCTATATGTTGTTATTATCTTGTTATTGTGGTACTGTTTTGGTTTTTTTTATTTTTTATTTTTATTTTTATTTTTTATTTTTTTGCAGTATGCGGGCCTCTCACTGTTGTGGCCTCTCCCGTTGTGGAGCACAGGCTCCGGATGCGCAGGCTCAGCGGCCATGGCTCACGGGCCCAGCCGCTCCGCGGCATGTGGGATCTTCCCAGGCCGGGGCACGAACCCGGGTCCCCTGCATCAGCAGGTGGACCCTCAACCACTGTGCCACCAGGGAAGCCTTACTGTTTTGTTTTGTTGTTGTTTAATTTTAATTGTCATTTTTCTAATATATTTTTGATATTTCTAATTTTATTTTATTTTTATTATTTGTCACTATTCTGCTCTTTTCTCTTTGTTGCTTTTTTTTTTCTTTTTGCCACACCACATGGTTTGTGGGGTCTTGGTTCCCAGCACGGGGGTCAGCCTGAGCTCCTGTGGGGGGAGCACCAAGTCTAAGCTTCTGTACTAAAGGAGAGCTTCAGTTACCAGAGAATATTAATCAGTAGGAAGTCTCCCAGAGGTCCTCAGAACCAAGACTTGGCTCAACACAAATGCCCACAAACTCCATAGCTGGACACCTCAGGCCAAACAACGAGCAAGCCAGGAACACAGCCCAACCCATTAAAAAAATGAAAACAAAAAAACAAAGAAATATCTTACAGACGAAGGAGCAAGGTAGAAACCTACAAGTCAAATAAATGAAGAGGAAATAGGCAAACTACTTGAAAAAGAATTCAGAGTAATGAGAGTAAAGATAACACAAAATCACGGAAACGGAATAGAAGCACTGATTAAGAAAATACGAGAAATGTTTAACAAGGATGTAGAAGAACTAACAAATAAACAGTGATGAACAACACAATAAATGAAATAAAAAATACACTAGAAGGAATCAATAGCAGAATAACTGAGACAGGAAAATGAATAAGTGAGCTGGAAGATAGAATGGTAGAAATAACTGCTGAAGAGCAGAATAAAGAAAAAAAGAATAAAAAGAATTGAGGACAGTCTCAGAGAACCCTGGGACAACATTAAATGCAGCAACATTTGAATTACATGGGTCCGAGAAGAAGAAGAGAAAGAGAAAGGGACTTAGAAAATATTTAAAGAGATTAGAGTTGAAAACTTCCTAATATGGGAAAGGTAATAGTGAATCAAGTCCAGGAAGTTCAGAGAGTCCCATAAAGGATAAACCCAAGGAGAAACATAACAAGACACAGATTAATCAAACTAACAAAAATTAAATTCAAAGAAAAAATATTAAAAGAAGAAAGGGAAAAGCAAAAAATAACATACAATGGAATCCCCATAAGGAAATCAGCTAATTCATCTGAAGACACTTGACAGGCCACAGGGGAGTGGCAAACGTACAATGAAGATTACACTAAGCAGCAACAATTTCATTCAGATTCGATGGAGAAATCAAAAGCTTTACATACAAGCAGAAACTAAGAGAATTCAGTATCACCAACGCAGCTTTACAACAAGTGCTAAATGAACTTCTCCAGGCAAGAAACACAAAAGAGGAAAAAGACCCACAAAAACAAACCCAAAACAATTAAGAAAATGGCAAGAGGAGCATACATATCAATAATTACGTTAAATGTAAATGGATTAAAAGCTCTATCCAAAAGACACAGACTGGCTGAATGGATTAAAAAAACAAGACCCATATATATGTTGTCTACAAGAGACCCACTTCAGACCTAGGGACACATACAGACTGAAAGTGAGGGGGTGGAAGAAGAAATTCCATGCAAATTGAAATCAAAAGAAAGTTGGAAGAGCAATACTTGTATCAGACAAAATAGACTTTAAAATAAAGATTGTTACAAGAGACAAGGAAGCACAGCATGTAATGATCAAGGGATCAATCCATGAAGAAGATATAACAATTGTAAATATTTCTGTAACAAACAAAGGAGCACCTCAATACATAACACAAATGCTAACTAACCACCATAAAAGGAGAAATTGACACTAACACAATAATAGTGGGGGAATTCAACAGCCCACTTACACCAATGGACAAATCATCCAGACAAAAATTAAATAAGGAAACACAAGCCTTAAATGACACATTAGACAAGATGGACTTAATTGATATATATAGGATATTCCATCAGACAGCATGAGAATACACTTTCTTCACAAATGCACATGGAATATTCTTCAGGATTGATCACATGTTGGATCAAAAAATCAAGCCTTGGTAAATATAAGAAAATAGAAATCATATCAAGCATCTTTTCTGACCACAATGCTATGAGATTAGAAATCAATTACAGGGAAAAAAGACTGTAAAAAACACAAACATATGAATGCTAAACAATACGTTACTAAATAACCAAGAGATCACTGAAGAAATCAAAGAGGAAATCAAAAAAATACCTAGAAACAAATGACAATGAAAACATGAGGACTCAAAACCTATGGGAAGTAAGAAAAGCAGTTCTAAGAGTGAAGTTTATAGCAATATAATCTTACCTCAAGAAACAAACAAAAAAGTCTCAAATAAAAAAGTTAACTTTACACATAAAGCAACTAGAGAAAGAACAAACAAATCCCAAAGTAAATAGAAGGAAAGAAATCATAAATATCAAAGCAGAAATAAATGAAATAGAAATGAAGAAAACAATAGCAAAAATAAAAAAGCAGGGTCTTTGAGAAGATAAACAAAATAGATAATCCTTTAGCCAGACACATCAAAAAAAAAATGGAGAGGAGTCAAATTAATAAAATTAGAAATGATAAAGGAGAAATTACAACTAACATCACAGAAACACAAAGGATGATAAGAGACTACTACAAGCAAATATATGCCAATAAAATGGACAACCTGGAAGAAATGGACAAATTCTTAGAAAGGTACAACTTCCCAAGACATAACAGGATGAAATAGAAAATATAAACAAACCAGTCACTAGTAAGGAAATTGAAACTATAATTTAAAATATTTCAAGGTACAGAAGTACAGAACCAGATGCCTTCACAGGTGAATTATTTCAAACATTTAGAGAAGAGCTAACACCCATCCTTCTCAAACTCTTCCAAAAAATTGGAGAGGAAGGAAGACCCCCAAGTTGATTCTACTAGACCACCATCACCCTGATACCAAAATCAAAGATATTACAAAAACATTGTGTATATATATATATATATATATATATATATATATATATATATATATATATATATACCAATGCAGAAAAAGCTTTTGACAAAATTCAACACTGATTTATGATAAAAACTCTCCAGAAAGTGGGCATAGAGGGAACCTATCTCAAGAAAATAAAGGCTATATATGACAAACCCACAGCAAACTTAATTCTCAATGTTGAAAAACTGAAAGCATTTCCTCTAAGATCAGGAACAAGACAAGAAAGCCTACTCTAATAACTAATATTCAACATAGCTTTGGAAGGCCTAGCCAAGGTAATAAGAGAAAGAAATTAAATAAAAGGAATCCAAATTGGAAAAGAAGTAAAAATGTCACTGCTTGCAGATGACATGATACTATACATAGAAAATCCTAAAGATGTCACCAGAAAACTACTAGAGCTAATCCATGAATTTGGTAAAGTTTCAGGATACAAAATTAATGCACAGAAATCTCTTGCATTCCTATACATTAACAATGACATTTCAGAAAGGGAAATTAAGAAAACATTCCCATTTACCATTGCAACAAAAAGAATAAAATACTTAGGAATAAACCTACCTAAGGAGGCAAAAGACCTATACTCAGAAAATTATAAGGTACTGATGAAAGAAATCAAAGACAACACAAACGGAGAGATATACCATGTTCTTGGATCAGAATAATCAATATTGTGAAAATGACTATACTACACAAAGCCGTCTACAGATTCAATACAATCACTATCAAATTACCAATGACATTTTTTATAGAATTATATCAAAATATTTTACAATTTGTATTGAAACAAAAAGACTCTGAATAGCTAAAACAATCTTGAGAAAGCAAAAAAGAGCTGGAGGAATCCAGCTCCATGACTTCAGAATATACTATAAAGTGATGGTAATCAAGACAGTATGGTGCTAGCACAAAAACAGAAATATAAAACAATGGAACAGAATAGAAAGCTCAGAGGTAAACCCACACTCCTACGGTCACTTAATCTATGACAAAGGAGGCAAGAATATACAATGGAGAAAAGACAGTCTCTTCAATAAGTGGTGTTGAGAAAACTGGACAGCTGCATTTAAAAGAATGAAATTAGGACACTCCCTAACACCATACACAAAAATAAACTCAAAATGGATTAAAGACCTAAATATAAATCTGGACACTATAAAACTCTTCGAAGAAAACCTAGGAAGAACACTCTTTGACTTAAATCATAGCATGATCTTTTTTGGCCCACCTCCTAGAGTAATGAAAATAAAAACAAAAATAATCAAAATGGATTAAAGACCTAAATGTAAGGCCAGACACTATCAAACTCTTAGAGGAAAACATAGGCAGAACACTCTATGACATAAATCGCAGCAAGATTCTTTTTGACCCACCTCCTAGAGAAATGGAAATAAAAACAAAAATAAACAAATGGGACCTAATGAAACTTCAAAACTTTTGCACAGCAAAGGAAACCATAAACAAAACCAAAAGACAACCCTCAGAATGGGAGAAAATATTTACAAATGAAGCAACTGACAAAGGATTAATCTCCAGAATTTACAAGCAGCTCATGCAGCTCAATAACAAAAAAACAAACAACCCAATCGAAAAATGGGCAGAAGACCTAAAAAGACATTTCTCCAAAGAAGATATACAGACTGCCAACAAACACATGAAAGAATGCTCAACATCATTAATCATTAGAGAAATGCAAATCAAAACTACAATGAGATATCATCTCACACCGGTCAGAATGGCCATCATCAAAAAATCTCGAAACAATAAATGCTGGAGAGGCTGTGGAGA
>RJWK010024698.1:0-28199 GCA_004363435.1 Platanista minor | reverse complement strand
CAACAGGGGGTTAATATCCAAAATATACAAACAGCTCATACAACTCAATATCCAAAAAACAAATAACCCAGAGAGAGCAGGATCGACAATGGTGAACTAGCAAGACATGGAGTTCATCTCCCCCCACAAACATCAAGAATACATCTATATATGGGACAATTCTTACAGAAAACTAACTGGAAACAGGCAGAACTCCTATATAACTAAAGCTGCAAGAAAGATCTCCATGTAAGAGGGCAGGACAGAAAAAACTCATTGGGTTAGGACCTACCTGCACCCCTGGGAAGGATATGAAAGGAAGAGAAGGTCTGCTCTGGAGAACCCTCACCCTAGGGAGCAAGCAGGTCAAGCCACAATCTGGGCATCCCAGTCCTAGGGGCCTATGTGGAGGAGACAAGCCACCTTGGCTGATGGGAGAACCACTGAGACAGACAGAAGGGCTGGAGAACCCTAGACTCTACTCATGAGGAGTGCATGTGTGCTGGTTTGCCAACAATCATGGTGGAGAAAGCCTTGCACTGTGGGCTCTCACCTCACTGCCACACTCTCCAATCCAAACAGGGCAAAACACCCTGGCTCTGCGCACTCCACACCAAAGCTTGGTATGGCCCTGTGAAAAGACTTAGTCTAGGTACACAGACACCGATGGGTATCTGGGATGTGATCTGAGTGGGGCAGTGGGGGCCACTGTCAGCACACACAAGAGGCAATGGCACAGGAGCACACTGCAGCTTAGAGCTGGAACACTGGCAGACAAGCCCTGAGACAGGACTCAGAATCTAGCTGTGCAGAGATAGCCTGGGGGACTTGGGTGTGGTTCAGGCAGGGCAGCATCAGCCATGCAGTGCAGGAGCATGGAATGGTTCATCTCATAGTGAGACCACCCTGGTCCTGCCCACTCTACACCAAAGCTTAGTGCTGGATCTGGGGCAGACAGGTCCTGGGAGAAGACTACCACAGAAGCAGCCCAGGTCTTAGGCAGCATTGCAGCCACCTCAATTCCTGCATTCAGAGTGCCCTACCCTCAGCCCCAGTCTACTCCACACCACAGCCTTGCACTAGATCTGGAATGAACACAAGAGGAGAAGGGATGTGTCTTTGGTCTGCTTCTGAGCAGAGTTGCAGACACCCACCCAGGCAGTGCCTATGTCCTCTGTGACCTCATGGGTATCACTTCAGCAATCACCTCCTTTGGGGCAGGACATGCACTCAAGGGCAATGAAGCTTGATTGAACATGACCCTCAGGGCTTCTACTCCAACAACTGGGGAGCAGACTCCACTCCTGACAGAGCAGTGACAGCCGCAGAGCAGAGAGCAAGTCTTACATCACACCCTGCACAGGCTTTATCTCCTCCCACACCAACCACACCCCCTATCAAGGGGATAAAGTCCAGCACACCCTGAGGAAAGACGTGGCTGGAGTCTATATCAAAACCAGCCCTCGCACCAAAGACACTGAACACACACAGTGTACACAAGGATGCTCCCACGTAAAAACATCCCTTCGAGACCACAGTAAAGGAAAATAAAAAGGCAGAAGAATTACTCCCAACTAAAGGAGCAAGAGAAATTCCCTGAAAGAACAAATAATGAACAGACCCTGAGTTCAAAAAGGTCATAATAAAAGTGCTAACTGAATTAAGAAAAATTATCAATAGAAATGCAGATCACTGTAACAAGGAACTAGAGAGTATAAAGATAACCCTATCAAGAACAGAAAATTCAGTTGCTGAGATAAAAAGCAATCTAGAAGCAATGAACAGTCAACTAAATGACCAAAAAAAATGCTTAAGAGTTCTGGAAAATAGAATAATGGAAATCACCCAATTAGAACAGCAGAAAGACAAATGAAAAAAAAAAAGTAACACACAAGAGCTATGGGATAACATAAAGCATGCAACCTATACATAATACGTGTTCCAGGAGAAGAGAAAGAAGGGGATTGAAGGAATTATGACTGAAAACTTCCCAAACCTAAAGAAGGAAATAGATATCCAGGGATAGGAAGCACAGAGGGTCCCAAACAAGATGAACCCAAACAGACTCACACCAAGTCATATTGTAATTTAAATGGCAAAAGTTAAATATAAAAAGAGAATTCTAAAAGCAACAAGAGAAAAAGTCATATACAAGGCAATCCCCATAAGGCTACCAGCTGATTTCTCTACAGAAACTTTACAGTCCAGAAGGGAGTGGCATGATGTATTCAAGGTCCTGAAAGGGAAAAACCTACAATCCAGGATACACTACCCAAGAAGATTATTATTTAGAATAGAAGGAGAGATAAAGAACTTCTCAGACAAGCAAAAGCTCAGCCATACTAAACCTACCCTAAAAGGAATACTGAAGGGTCTTCTCTAAATAGAAAAGAAGAATCTAAGGAAAGGGAAAATCCCAATACCAAAGGCAAATATCATATATTGTAAGGATTGAAAATCATTTAAATAAGCCAATATGTGGATTAAAAACAGTCAAAGTTGTAAAAGTATTTATAACTACAATAAGAAGTAAAAGGATATGCATTAAGATGTAAAATAGAACATCAGAATCACAAAATGTGAGGGAGGGGAGTATAAATATGTAGATCTTTTAGAATGTGTTTGAAATTGAATGACTATCAATTTAAAGCAAATAGATATAGTTATGGGTCAACATTCTTGAACTCCATGGTAACCACAAGTCAAAAATATACAATAGATTTATAAAAACCAAAAGGAAAGGAACTCAAGCATACTACAAAAGAAAATCATCAAACCACAACAGGAAAAAACAAAAAGAAGAAAAAAATGAACAAAGAAAAACTACAATAACAACTAGAAAACAAGGATCAAAATGGCAGTAAGCACATACCTATCAATAATTACGTTAAATAACAAAGGACTAAATGATCCACTAAAAAGACTGAGTGGCAAATTGGATTAAAAAAGAACGTGCAATGTGTTGCCTACAAGAGACTCTCTTCAGGGTGAAAGACAGACTACAGGGAGGGGGTGGAAAAAAAATATTTCTTGCAAAGGGAAATGACAAGAAAGTGGGGTAGCAATACCCATATCAGACAAAATAAACTTTAAAACAAAGGCCATAAAGACAAAGAAGGGCAGTATATAACAATATAGATATCAACTCATTGAGAATATTATACTTGTTCACCTATATGCACCAAATAGAGGGGCACCAAAATACATAAAGCAAATACTAACAAAGGAAGAAACTGACAGTAATACAGTAATAATAAGAGATTTTAACACTGCAGTGACATCAATGGACAGATCATCCTGACAGAAAAATCAATAAGGCAGAACTCCTAAATGACAAAATAGACCAGTTGGACTTAATTGATATCTATAGAACATTACATCCCAAAACAGGAGACTATACATTATTTTCAAGTGTGCATGGAACGATCTCTAGGAAAGACCACACACTAGGTCAAAAAACAAGGCTCAAGAAATTTAAGAGGCTAGAAATTATTTCAAGCATAATTCCTGACCAAGATATTTGAAAGTAGAAGTCAACACAGAAAAAATGGGAATAGAATGAACACATGAAGACTAAACAACATGCTACCAAAAAGCCAATGGGCCAATGATGAAATAAAAAAAAAAAGAAATTATAAAATACCTTGAGACAAAAGAAAATGAAAATACAACTTTACGCAATCTATGGGATGAAGCAAAAGCAGTTGTAAGAGGTTCATAGCAATACAGGCCTTCCTGAAGAAACAAGAAAAATCTTAAGTAACAACCTAATCTATCACCTCAAAGAGTTAGAAAAATAAGAACAAACAAAGCCCAAAGTCAGCAGAAGGAAGGAAATAATAAAGATCAGAGAGGAAATAAATATCAAAAAATACAAATGATCAATAACAACAAGAGCTGTTTTTTTGAAGAGATAAACAAAATCAACAAACCTCTAGGCTCATCAGGAAGAAGAGAGAGGATGCAAATAAACAAAGTAGGAAATGAAACAGGAGAAATAACAACCCATAACATAGAAATACAAAAAAATCCTAACAGAATACTGTCAACAGTTCTATGCCAACAAATTGGATAACCTAGAAGAAAAGGAAAGATATTCCATGCTCTTGGATTGGAAGAATTAATATTGATAAAATGGCCATACTACCCAAAGCAATCTACAGATTTAATGCAATCCCTATCAAAATATCAATGACAATTTTCTCAGAGCTAGAACAAATAATTTCAAAATTCATATGGAACCATAAAAGACTGAGACTTGTCAAAGCAATTCCAAGAAAAAAGAAAGCTGGATGTATAGCCCTTCCAGACTTCAGATTATACTACAAAGCTACAGTAACCAAAACAGTGTGATAGTGGCACAAAAACAGACATATAGATCAATGGAAGAGAATAGGGAGCCCAGAAATAAGCCCATGCACATACGGTCAATTAATCTATGACAAAGGAGACAAGAATATACAATGAAGAAAAGACAGTCTCTTCAACAAATACTGTTAGGAAAGCTGGGCAGCTACATGTAAATCAATAAACACTCCCTTACACTATATACTCAAACTCAAAATAGTTTAAAGACCTAAATATAAGACATGACATCATAACACTCCTAAAAGAAAACAGGCAAAACATTCTCTGACATAAATCATAGCAATATTTTCTTAGATCAGACTCCTAAAGCAAAAGACATAAAAGCAAAAATAAACAAGTGGGGCCTAATCAAATTTAAAAGCTTTTGCACAGCAAAGGAAACCATCGACAAAATGAAAAGGCAACATATGCAATGGGAGAAAATATTTGCAAATGATGCAACTGACAAAGGATTAATATCCAAAATATAAAAACAGCTCATTCAACTCAATATCAAAAAAATAAATAAATTAACAACCCAATCAAGAAATGCACAGAAGACTTAAAAGACATTTTTTTCCCCAGAGAACACATACAGATGGCTAACAGGCACATGAAAAGATACTCAGCATTGTTAATTTTTATAGAAATGCAAATGAAAACCACAATCACCTCACACCAGTCAGAATGGCAATCATCAAAAAGTCTACAAATAAAAATGCTGAAAGGGTATGGAGGAAAGAGTACCCTCATACACTACTGGTTGGAATGTAACTTGGTTCAGCTGCTGTGGAAAATACAGTATGAAGGTTCCTTAAAAAACTAAAATAGAGCTACCATATTATCCAGCAATCCCACTCCTGTGCATAGATCTGGGAAAAAATGAAAATTCTAATTTGAAAAGATACATGCACCCCAATACTTACAGCAGCACTGTTTACAATAACCAGGATATGGAAACAACCCAAGTGCCCATCAATAGATGATTGGCTTAAGAAGAACTGGTATATATTCAATAAATATACAATGGAATATTACTCAGCCATAGAAAAGAGTAAAATATTACCATTTGCAGCAACATGGATAGACCTAGAGAATATTATACTTAGTGAAATAGAGAAAGACAAACACTATATGATATCACTGATAAGTGGAATCTCAAAAATAATCCAAGTGAATCTATATACAAAAACAGACTCACTGACAAGAAAACTTTTTTTTTTTTTTTTTTTTTTTGCAGTACATGGGCTTCTCACTGCTGTGGCCTCTCCCGTTGCAGAGCACAGGCTCCGGAAGCGGCCATGGCTCACGGGCCCAGCTGCTCCGCGGCACATGGGATCTTCCCGGACCGGGGCACGAACCCGGACCGGGGCACGAACCCACATGGGATCTTCCCGGACCGGGGCACGAACCCCTCTCAACCACTGCGCCACCAGGGAAGCCCAAGAAAACAAACTTATGGTTACCAAAGGGAGGGGGGAGATGGACAAATTTAGGAGTATAGGATTAAGAATAAGAGATACAAACTACTATACATACAATATATAAGCAACAAGAATTTACCATACAGCACAGGGAATTATATCCAACATCTTGTAATAACCTATAATGGAATATACTCTGCAAAAAAAAAAAAAAAAAAAAGAATCACTATGCTATACACTTGAAACTAATGCAATATTGTAAGTCAACCAGAATTCAATAAGGAAAAAATAACCCATTCATTAAAATGTCCAGAAAATGTGAATAGACCTTTTTTCAAAGAATACATACAGATGGCTAACAGGCACATAAAAAGACGCTCAACATCACTAATTATTAGAGAAAGGCAAATCAAGACAACAATGAGCTATCACCTCACATCTATCAGAATGGCCACCACCAAAAAGTCTATAAATAACAAATGCTAATGAGGATGTGGAGAAATGAGAACCCTCGCACACTGTTTGTGGGAATGTAAATTGGTGTGGCCACTATTGAAACAGTATGAATGTTTCTCAAGAAACTAAAAATTGAACTACCATCTGATCCATCAATTCCACTCCTGGGTATATGCCCAGAAAATATGAAAACAGTAATTTGCAAAGATACTTGTACCCCAAAGTTCATAGCAGCACTATTTACAACAGCCAAGACATGAAAGAAACCCAACTGCCCAACAACAGACATCTGGATTAAGAAGATGTGGTACATACATACATATATACATACACAATGGTATATCAGCCATAAATGGAATGAAATATTGCCATTTGCAGCAACATGGATGGACCTAGAGAATATTATGCTTAGGATGCTTAGTGAAGTCAATCAGAGAGTGACAAATTCTGTATGATATTACTTATATGTGTAATCTCAAAAATACAAATGAATGCATATGTAAAACAGAGAGCCGCATAGATATAGAAAACAAACTTATGGTCACCAAACAGGAGAGGAAGTGGGGAGGGGCCAGATAGGGGTATGGGATTAACAGATACAAATTACTATGTATAAAATTAAAAAGCAACAAAGATTTACTGTATAGCACAGGATATTAGAGCCATTATCTTGTAAGTATAATCTGCAAAAATACTGAATCACTATGTTCCACACCTGAAAGTGTCAACTATACTTTGATTTAAAAAAAATTACAAGTGGGGCTTCATGGCCTTCCTCATTCCTTTTCCTTATTTTCATCTATTTTGTCACTCCTCTCGTGAACCCTCCCCTCCTCCAATGCATCTGGGAGAAAAAAATAAAACAGTGCTGAGGCACAGTCTCAACAGTAAATGAAGACTACTTGTAGCAATGCAGTGGGGAGAGTGAGAAACAGCATTTTCAGCCCCTATGCTGGGGGCTGAGGAGACAGGGGGAGAGGAGATGGAGGGACCAGGATGGTGGATGAGGGAGGGCCCCTGAAGAAACTGAAAGAATCCTAAGAGTTTTAGAGTTTCCAAGAATAAAAGTGGACCACAGATGTTAATAAAACTCTGGACTTCGAGTTTGCCCATTTTTCCACATTATAAAATATTTCAAAGATTTAGTGAAAAATGTTTTAACAAATGCTGACATTTTGCTAATATTTGAGTCACTCTTAACAGAAAACATTTTTTAAAGTCTCTTTTGAGCTCTCTTCCTTATTCATCTCCTTCTGCCCATTCTAGAGGCAAAATCTGTTCCAGAGTTGATATGTGTCCTTTCCACTAATAGATTTAAAACATAAATATATTCATACATATAGAAAATTATTCTTGGGTTTTATGCATTTACATAAATGTCATCCTGCAACATTTTCATGCAACATTTGAGATGTGTACATATTAATTCATGAGGATCTAATTCATATTTTTAAATTGCTGCATAATTTTCATTGAAAACTTATTACCCAAAGTTAGATTATTTTAGATTATAATAGTAAAATAATCTGTAGTAGCAAAACAAACAATGTTCAGTGAAAACCTGTGTGCAATTCTCTTTGTGCACGTGTGCCAGAGTTTCTAGAGTATACGCTTGGAAGTAGAATAACTTGTTTCCAGGGTGTGAATGTCTTCAACTACAAGATATTGCCAGATGTCCTCTGGAGTGGTTGTGCCTACTTATCAGTAGAGTGTCTAGGAGATCTAGTTCCCCATGTACTTAACATTTGGTACATACTACCTTTTACAGTTTTTGCTGATCTGGTAGGTACAAAATAATATCTCATCGTTGTTTCAGTCTGCTTTACCTCTATTGTTAGTGAGATTAACCATCATAATGTTTATTGGCCTGTAGGTTTTCCTCTTGAAGGCCATGTACTTTAATCATTTGTCTACTAGGTTGTCTTTAATTTTTAAGAGCTTTGTATATTCTGTTTATTATGTCTTTGAGGGTTTTATGGATTACACATATCTTCTCTAATTAGTTTCATTACATTATTTCTTGTAGAGAAGCTTTTAATGTTTATGTAGTAAAAATGTTAGTATTCCCTTATGACTGTTGCTTTTTTACATTTTAAGAAAATCTTAAGGAGATTGGCCAAGATGGTGGAGTAGAAAGGCTCTGAGTTCACCTCTTCTCACAGGCACATCAAAATCATGTATTTGCAGAACAACCATAGATGAAAAAGACCAGAACCTACCAGAAAAGATCTTCTACAACTAAAGATATAAAGAAGGAACCACAGTGAGATAGGTAGGAGGGGTGGAGTCACAATAGTCAAGTCCCAAATGCCCCTGGGTAGGCAACTCACAAAATGGGAGAATATCTACAATTGCAGAGGTTCTCCCAAAGGGGTGAAAGATCTGAGACCCACGTTGGGCTCTCCAGACTGAGGTTCCTGCACTGTGAAGACCCCAGAGCATTTGCTTCTGAAGGCCAGAGGGGCTCACTTTTAGGAGTCCCAGAGGGCTGGAGGAAATAGACTTCAATCTCAAAGGGCATCAGGCAGAATCTCACACACTCTGGGACCCAGGGCAAAGGCAGAAATTTGATCTGAACCTAGGTCAGACCTACCTGCTTATCTTAGAGAGTTTCCTGGAGAGGCAGGAGGCAACTGCAGCTCACCCTGGGGACATAGATACCAGCGGCAGCTATTTTGGGGAGCTTGTTCTACCACATGGACACAGGTGCTGGCAAGCACCATTTTAGAATACTCCCTCTAGCTTACTAGCCCCAGAACCCAGCCACACCCTGAACCAACAGCCTATAAGTGCCAGTGCTGGGATGCCTCAGGCCAAACTAACTGGGCATGGGCCCAACCCCACCTACCAGCAGACAGACTTCCTTAAGACTCCCTGAGCCTAAAGCCACCCCTGGAAACAGCCCTGCCCACCAAAAGGCCCAGGACACAGCCACACACAACAGTATGTAGGCACTAGACCATAAACCTCCAGGGACTTCCAACCAGACAATCTAGGACCCAGCTTCACCCACCAGTGCACAGGCATCAGCCCCAGAATCTCCTGGGTCCTGGCCCTGTCCTCCAGGAAGCCTGCTCTAGCCTTGGGCCCAGCCTTACCCACCAGTGGGCAGATGCCAGTTGCAACAAAACTGTAGCCCTACAGCCTGTGGACCAAGCTCTCCCAGCAGCCGGCCAGACCCTGCCCTGTGACCTACTGGGCTCTGGTCCTGTCCACCAGCAAGCTAATATAAGCTTCAAGACACCTGAATCACGCAGCCAGCTGTTTCAGGAATCAGCCCCACCCAACAATGATCTGACACCAGCTCTGGGACCCCTGTGCTCTGCAATCAGACCCCAGGATATGGTTCTGCCTGCCGGTAGGCTGGCCCTAGCCCCAGGACTGGCTTCATCCACCAGCGTGTGGGCAGTAGCCCTAGGATCTCCTGGACCCTGACTTTGCCCACAAGTAACCTAGCACTAGACTCAGGGATCCTGGGATTCCACAGTCAGCTGCCTCCTGACCTGATCCTACTAACCAGCAGCCTTCCCACAAGTTAGGACATGGCAACCAACCAGACTGAGGGCCAACAAGGCTTACCACAATGCCCATACAGTCTTTCACAATAGACAGCAGACCCACACAGCCCTCATAGGGGGAACCCCCTAGAGCATACAATTCTGGTGATGAGGGCAGCAGGCTGCTGGGACCCCTAGGACACCTCCTACAAAAAGCCAGTTCTCCAAGGTTGAGAAACGTAACCAGTGTACCAGATAAATAGAAACAAGGATTTAGGCAAAATGAGGCAACAGAGGAGCATGTTCCAAATGAAAGAACAACATAAAACCCCAAAAGAAGAATTAAGTGAAGTGGAGGTAGGCAATCTACCAGAGAAAGAATTTAGGGTAGTGATTGTAAAGATGATCAAACAACTTGGGAGTAGAATGGATGTAAAGGGATAGAAATGAAAAGTACACTAGAAGGAATCAACAGTAGACTAAATGATACAGAGGAACGGTCAGTGAGCTGCAAGAAAGCAGTGAAAATCACTGATATTGAACAGAGGAAAAAACAGTGAAAAGAAATGAATACAGTTAAGGAGACCTTTAGGAAAACATCAAGCTCACTAATATTTGCATTATAAAGGTCCTAGAAGGAAAAGAGAGAGAGAAAGGAGCTGAGAACATACTTGAAGACATAATGACTGAAAACTTCCCTAACCTGGGAAAGGAAACAGACATCCAAGTCCAGGAAATACAGAAAATCCCAAAGAGGAACCCACCAAGACATAGTATAATTAAAATGGCAAAAATTAAAGATAATTATTAAAAGCAGCAAGGGAAAAGCAACACATTAGGTACAAGGGAACTCCCATAAGGCTATCGGCTGACTTTTCAGCAGAAATCACAGGCCAGAAGGGAGTGGCACAATATATTGAAAGTGATCAATAAAACAAACCTACAACCTATAATATTATACCTGGCAAGTCTCTCAGATTTGACTGAGAGATCAAAAGCTTTACAAACAAGCAAAAGATAAGGGTTTTACAAACAAGCAAAAGAAAAGAGTTCAGCACCACCTAACCAGCTTTACAAGAAATGTTAAAGGAACTTCTCTAAGAGAAAAAGAAAGGGGCACAGTGAGAAACGTGAAAATTATGAAAGGAAAAAGCTCATCAGTAAAGGTAAACATATAGTAAAGGTAGGAAATCATCCATGCACAAAGCTAGTAGGACAGTTAAAAGACAAAATAGTAGAATCATCTATATCCACAATAAGCAGTTAAGGGGTACACAAAACAATTAGATGTAAAATATAAAAAACAGTAATTGTGAGGAGAGGAGGGTGCAAACACAGGGTTGTTAAAACGCATTTGAAATTAAGAGATCAGCAGCTTCATGTATATATATATATATATACATATGTGTATATATATATATAAATCTCATGGTAACTGCAAATCAATAATCTATAATAGATCATACACACAACAAACTAAAAGGAATCCAAACATAAAGACATCCAATCACAAGAGAACAAAAGAAGGAATCTGCTAAAAAAGACCTACACAAAACCCCAAAACAATTAACAAAATGGTAATAAGAACATACATGTCAATAATTACTTTAAATGTAAATGACTGGGGCTTCCCTGGTGGCGCAGTGGTTGAGAGTCCGCCTGCCGATGCGGGGGACGCAGGTTGGTGTCCCGGTCTGGGAAGATCCCACATGCTGCGGAGCGGCTGGGCCTGTGAGCCATGGCCACTGAGCCTGCGTGTCTGGAGCCTGTGCTCCACAGCGGGAGAGGGCACAACAATGAGAGGCCTGCATACCGTAAAAAAAAAAAAAAGTAAATGACTAAAGGCTCCAATCAAAAGAGATAGAGTGGCTGAATGGATATAAAAACAAGACCCATATATATGCTGCCTACAACAGACTCACTTCATCTAAAGACACACACAGACTAAAAGTGAGAGGATGGACAAATGTTTCTCAGGCAAATGGAAATCGAAAGAATTGCTCCTGTGGTAGCAATACTTATATCAGACAAAAGAGACTTTAAAATAAAGAGTGTTACAAGAGACAAAGAAGTACATTACATAGTGATCAAGGATCAACCCAAGAAGAAGATATAACAACTGTAAATATATATGCACCCAATAAAAGAGCACCTAAATACATAAAGCAAATATTAACAGACATAAAGGAAGAAACCAACAGTAACACAATAATAGTAGGGTACACCCTACTTACGTCAATGGACAGATCATCCTGACAGAAAATCAATATGAAAACAATGGCTTTAAAAGATACATTAGACCAGATGGACTTGATAGATATATAGATAGAACACTCCATCCAAAACCGGCAGAATATACATTCTTTTAAAACGCACATGGAGTATTCTCCAGGGAGATCACATGCTAGGCCACAAAGGAAGAGTCAGTAATTGAAATCATATCAAGCATCTTTTCTGACCACGATGCTATGAGACTAGAAATCAACTATTAAAAAAATCTGCAAAAAATGTAGAGGCTAAACAATATGCTCCTAAACAACCAATGGATCATTGAAGAAATCAAGGAGGAAGTCAAAAAATACCTAGAGACAAATGAAAATGAAAACACAACGATTCAAAATCTATGAGATGCTGCAAAAGTAGTTTTAAGAGGGAAGTTTATAGTTATGCAAGCTGACCTCAAGAAAATAAGGAAAATCTCAAATAAACAACCTAACTTTATATGTAAAGGAGCTAGAAAAATAACAAAACCCAGAGGTAGTAGAAGGAAAGAAATAAAAAAGATGAGAGCAGAAATAAATGAAAGAGACTAAAAAAACAATAGAAAAGATCATTGAAACTAAGAGTGGATTCCGTGAAAAGATAAAGAAAATTGATAAATCTTCAGCCAGACTCATCAAGGAAAAAAGGGAGAAGGCTCAAATCAATAAAATCAAAAATGAAAAAAGAAAAATTACAACTGACACCACAGAAATACAGAAGATCATAAGAAACTACAAACAATTACATGTAAATAAAATGGACAATCTAGAAGAAATGAACAATCTTTGGAGACTGAACCAGTAATAAATAGGAAATATGAACAGACTAATTACCAGTAATGAAACTGAATCAATAATAATAAAAAAATCTCCAAAGAAACAAAAGTCCAGGACCACATGGCTTCACAGGTGAATGCCACCAAACATTTAGAGAAGAGTTAACACTTATCTTTCTCAAACTATTCCAAAAATTTGCAGAGGTAGGAAGTCTTCCAAATTCATTCTGAGGCCAGTGTCACCCTGATACCAAACCAGACAAAGATATCACAAAAAAGAAAATTACAGGCCAATATCACAGATGAACATAGATGCAAAAATCCTCAAAATATTAGTAAACTAAATCCAATAATATGTTAAAAAAATCATATGCCATGATTAAGTGGGATTTATCCCAGGGATGCAAGGGTTTTTCAATATTCATAAAATCTATGTGATACACCACTTTAACAAATTAAAGAATGAAAACCATATAATCATCAATAGATGCGGAAAAAACTTTTGACAAAATTTAACATCCTTTTATGATAAAAACTCTCCAGGAAGTGGGAATAGAGGCAACATACTTCAGCATGATAAAGGCCATATCTGAGAAACTCTCTGCTGACATCATACTCAATGGCAACAAGCTGGAAGCATTTCCTCCAAGATCAGGAACAAGACCAGGATGCCCACTCTCACCACTTTAATTCAACATAGTATTGGCAGACCTCATCACAGCGATGAGATAAGAAATAAAAAGAATCCAAATTGGAAAGGAAGAAGTAAAGCTGTCATTGTTTGCAGAAGACATGATACTATACAGGGAAACTCCTCAAGGTGCCAGCAAAAAACTACTAGAACTCATCAATAAATTCAGTAAATTTACAGGACACAAAATATACAAAGATCTGTTAAATTTCTATATGCTAGCAATGAATTGGCAGAAGGAGAAATTAAGGAGACAATCTCATTTATAATTGCATTAAGAATACTAAAATACCTTGGAATAAACATACCTTAGGAGGCAAATGTCCTGTACTCCAAAAACTATAAGACACTGAAGAAAGAAACTGAAGATGACACAAACAGATGGAAAGATATACTGTGTTCATGGATTAGAAGAATGAATAGGATCAATACTGACCATCCAGTCCAAGGCAATGTATAGATTTAATGCAATCCCTATCAAAACATCAGTGGCATTTTTCACCGAACTAGAACAAGTAATTTTAAAATTTGTATGCAAACACAAAAGACCTCTAATAGTCAATAAAATCTTGAGAAAGAAGAACAGGGCTGGAGGAATTAGGATTCCTGGCTTTGGACTATATTACAATGCCACAGTAATCAAAATAGTATTATACTGGCATAAAAATAGACACATAGATCAATGGAATAGAATAGAGAGCCCAGAAATAAACCCATGCAATTATGGTCAGTTAATCTATGACAAAGGAGGGAAGAATATACAATGAAGAAATGACAGTCTCTTCAATAAGTGGTGCTGGGAAAACTGGACAGGTACATGTAAAAGAATGAAATTACAACACCCTCTAACACCATAGACAAAAATAAACTCAAAATGGATTAAAGACCTAAATGTAAGGCCGGTTACCATAAAACTCTTAGAGGAAAACATAGGCAGAACACTCTCTGACATAAATAAGCTTCAGTGATTATATTGTACAAAACAGGGAATGTAGCCAGTATTTGTTTGTTTGTTTGTTTTGTTTTGTTTTTGCGATATGCGGGCCTCTCACTGTTGTGGCCTCTCCCATTGTGGAGCACAGGCTCCAGATGCGCAGGCTCAGCAGCCATGGCTCACGGGCCTAGCCGCTCCACGGCATGTGGCATCTTCCCGGACCGGGGCACGAACCCGTGTCCCCTGCATCGGCAGGCGGACTCTCAACCACTGCGCCACCAGAGAAGCCCAGGGAATGTAGCCAGTATTTTATTACAACTATAAATGGAACCTTTTAAAATTGTGAATCCCTATGTTGTTCACCTGAAACTTAATATTGTATATCAACTATGCCTCAAGTCTTTTTACCCTCAAATTATAATCTTCTATTTATTCTGAACATTTTAAAATTGTGTTATTTATGTGTATCTAACCAGCTATATCTTTTTTGTGTTTTATAAGGTAGGAATCAAATTTTTTTCCATTACATTCCAGAGTCATTTATTGAATAGCCCATCCTTCTGCAATTATCCGTAGTTTCACCTGCTATTTATCAGGTTTATATACATACACATGTATACACACATGCATCTGTGTTTTTAGATCTCTTCTGGTTGATCTGTTCAGGCTAATATGTCACTGTTAGTTTGAATACTGCTCCCTGCACAAGGAGGGCATGGAAAGACCAAAAAAGAGGAAGGCCACTCCTGATTGGTAGGTGGTAGTTTTAATAGTTATGGGAACTTATGAGGCTTGTTTTGGGCAGCTGCAAGATGAATAGATCTCTGCACCCGCTCGCCTTAATCTTAAGAGTTTATATAGAGGCCCTAACAGGGTTCAGTCAAGTATACTGTCCAGATGGTCTCAACAACACATTTCTCTCTCAAGCCTGCAGCTCTGAAAACAGCTTCCACTGTGGGAACAGTGAGCAGAATGTTCATTCTAAGGACAGGGGAGGGGGTAAGGAGCCTCCAATCACCCAGGTCCAACTTGTGGGTCAATCAGCAGTCACGTCCTCTGGATGACCTCCTCCAAGACTCCACACCTCATGATTGGCTCCTACAATCCTTCACCCCCCCCCCTTCCTCAATGTGTCCCGAGAGGTCAGCAAGGAGTTCCACTAGCATGGAGGTGGCTTGTTCAGTGGCTATCTGGCTGCCCTGGAGGCAGATACCACAATAGTAACAGAGGCAAAATGCAAGAGAAAACACGCAAACGAAGTTACTGATACCTAAAAGAAGTAACATTTTTTTCCACTAGGAGCCCCATGGTCCAAACCACTAATTTATTAATCCAACCCTCCTTGGACTTGGGGTTGCATCAGTCAAGGCGTTTGCTTATGCTCTCATGTAATTTAATAAAAGATGACACATATAGCAGACTCAAATACGAATCTGTTTGGATAAAGGCACAGGTGACTCTTTTTGCAAAGCAGTAATAACGTCCAAGCCCATCCTACTTTGGAGGACTTTTCTCATGAGACACATTTCAGTGTTAAGGACAGGCTTTGTTGGCTATCTTTTAAGGCTTGCTGGGTGAATTAGTAAGAACTTCTATGTGTGCTATGCTGTCTTCCAGGCCAGTGGAGGGAACAAAGACAGCAGCCAGATGATCACACCAGTGGAAAACAGAATGTGTCCACCTAACCTTGAGAAGAAGGTTGGCAGCTTTAGGAACTTGACCTTGTGGTGCATATCATACATGGTCAGGTGAGGCAGCACTGTCAGGCGTGAGGAGATGGACGGGGGTGGGATATGCCAGACCAGGACTCCACTCTCTCCCCTCTTCCAGAGGTGTGTGTTCCACTTCAGGTATAGTACACTTCAACAACTCTGGCTTGCAGCAGGACAATGGGATCCCAATAGAGGTTGAGTCGTTCCCCCTCACCCAGGGGTTTGGAGTAATTCACCCACCCTGGTAGGAGGTCCCATATGCACATTCCAGTAGATAACACCTTTACCAGGCATAATGGGACTTAGTGTTCTCAGCAACACAGCATGTTGATCCATGGTGAGAGTTGGGACTGTTTCCCATGACTTCCATACCTTTGTGGTATTGGCTGTCTCGACATGGGTAGGGGTACCCAGTCTGGCATTTGGGGCAACAGGCCCTACTGGCTGATCATTCAAATGTATTATAAACTTGGGATAGTACTTTAGAACAGCCCACCAAGATAGTTTTCTGTTAGTAATTTAATCTGTTGCTTTCATATTTCATTCTTCCTTTCTACCAACGCTGCTGTTTGTGGAACCCTAATTCAAGGTCATGTTTTTGGGTTTTTTTTGTCCAGTTCACATCATGACCTTTGAAATGTGACCCCCAATCACCATCTACTTGTTGAGGGTATTCATACATGGTACTCAGCTTCTCTAGTCCCCAGCGGTGGCAGCCTGGGCTAGGCCAGACACAGTGTTCACACAGACTAAGATTTAGAAACTTTGCTCAAAGGGAGGGGGCCATTATAATCTGCCAATCCCTCGCCTGTTGGGAACTTCAGTGGGTGGCCCCAGACTCCTTTGGTAGTTGCCTTGGCTGCTGTTTAGAACGCACAGGATATGCTATTAGTGCATTAACCAAGTCATTGTATTTCAAGGGCAACCTCGCATTCTTGGCAATATGCCATCCACCCAGGTGCTATGCTGGGTGCTTTTTCTATGCATCCAGTCTGCTGTATCCACTGAAGGGTCAGTTGCTAGAGTATCCAGGCTAGGGTATCAGTTTCTTGATTGCCAGGAGTGCAGTCAGTGCCTTATGAGCTGGAACATGGAGGAAAGTGAGGACTGCCTCAGGCTCTTGCCCAAATGTCTGTCCACATACCCTGACCACACAAGGGCTCACCCATGATCATTCACCCCTCATCCTCCCGTTGCCCAAGCTATAGGGTTAATCTCTATGAAACAGCCCACTGTCAGTGCAATGGGTTAATGGCCAGGGCTTATGAGTGATCATCAGCCAAACTGCTCAGAGTTCAGCCCATTGGCCGCTGTGGTTTGTTCCTGTTTCAATCCAGATGGTGTCAGCAATGGGCAGAATAGTGACTGCAGTCTATGTGGGCGGGTTGCCCCGACTAGACCTATCTGTACATGGGGCATCAGCAGAAATTTCCCCTACTCTCTATACAGGCTGCAGGGGCTGCCACAGGGAACATCTGGAGGCTCTACAGACTCTTCAGGGCCTAGCAGCACCATTTCTTGGGACAGTGGGCTTGGACAGAGTGCTCTTCTGCTATAAATACACATACTGCTTAGCATGGAAAATTTGAGCCATGGCAGAGGTTGATTGATAGAACATATTCTCAACCTACACCTTGATAAGAAGAGTTCTTACCATGGTATGCTGTTCCTCTGTGAGAGGCTCTACCTGCAGGAAAGCTGTGTACACTGCCAGAAGCTGTTGCTCTATGGGGATACATCAGGTTCCTGCCCTCTCCTAGAACTGGGACCACAAAATTCTAGGGGTACACTCTCCTTCTGTTGTCTCTGCCACAGTGCCCAGTTCACAAAGATACATCTAACTCGAAGGGTAGCCCTGCTCGGGAAATACCCAGAGCTTTTAATCTGCTTTCTCTAGTATTTCTGCCTTCTCAAAGGTGACTTCCTGTTCAGATCCCTAGTCCTACACATGCCCTTTCTTTAGCATGTGGTGTAAGGGATGAAGGCACTGTGCCAGGTGGGGAATAAGAGTTCTCTGAAACCTCCATATCCCTACAAAAACTTGTACTTCTTTCACATTTTTAGGGGTCGGATAGGCTTGTACCTTGTCAATTACAGCTTCTGGGACAATGTGCATCTTACCCAACTAAATGACTCCCCCAAACTTGATGTTGCTGCCTGGGCCTTGAATTTTCCATGGGTTTACCCACTCCCTTGCAGGTGTTCCAGCAAAGTCTGCAGACAGTCCTGCATCAGAAGAAAATCTTCACATGTTAACCTTACATTATTGATGTAGTGAGCCACTTTACTGATGTGAGGAAAGGAGAACAGGGACAGATCTTGGGCTATCATCCTGTGACATGCTGTGGGGTTGTGCACGTTGCCTTGGGGAAGCACTTGAAAAGTCCATTGTTGCCCCTCCCACATGAAGGCAAATTGACCTTATGATTCAGCCACCAGAGGTATACTGAAAAACCATTTGCTAAGCCCAGTACAGCATGGTGCACTCCCAGCACTGTGGCCAAAGTGTCTAAGATGGAGACCATGTTGGGCACAGCCCCATGCTCAATTCTAGGCAGTCCATGGTCATCTTCCACAAGCCATCTGACTTTTTGACCAGCTATACCAGGCTATTAAAGGCAATACAGGCAGGGTGTGTAATACCTACCCACTTGGTGCAGTTCTTGAGTAGTTTCTCCTATTTCCTTATGCTCCTCAGGCAATTTATATGGTTTGACAGTTCAGATTTTTCATGAGAGCAGTAGACTTACTGGTTCCCTCTTGGCATTTTCCCTCAGCACTGGTTTAATTATTCTAACCCAGAAACAGAATTTACCTATAGCAGTTTGCAGAGTTTGTTTGACCTTGTGGGGTTTTAATGCCCAATATGTTCTCTGGTACTGGAGAAAAACTCTCTGGTACAGAATTTGTTTGACCTTGTGGGGTTTTAATGCCTAATATGTTCTCTGGTACCTCCTCTTCTCATGGGGGAGAACACCCAATTTTCAGCGTCAAAGGGACCCTCCTGACAATAACCATTTGCCCTCTGTAATCATGGACAGCAACGACAGGGCTAGAAATCTGAGAGCTGCTAGGTACTAGAGTGCATTCAGCTCCTAGTATCAACCAGAGCAGTCACCTTTTATTTTGGGGAGACCAACAAATCATAAGCTCAACAGGAGGTCTCCAGTTGCCTCCAATGGCCCTCACCTGGGGGCAATCCTGGCTGGCATCCTATAACTGGGGCATGGGAGGCACCCACCCTGAATAGGGCACTATCTCGGAAGCCTCAGCTGGAGCAGGTGAGGTATCAGAGGTGGTAGGGCAGGTGGGGCAGGTCTGAACGGTTGTTCAGGTTTTAAGATTAGCCACAGGCTGACCAATACAGCACTGGGTGGCCAGCCTATCTTTTCAGGTGAGATTCTGCAGCCATGAGGTCAAACCACATTTGCTTCCAGGTTACTTTTACAGGACCCTTTACAGCAGTTTGGGACAGCCTTTTCGCTTTTGAGCTCCCTGTCTTGGGTCTTTCCCACAGCCTGTTCCCATTCCCAGGATTTGTCAGTTTCTCCCAGATCAGCAACTGATTGCCCAACATCATAAATGTCTTGCCCATGACTGAGCTAGGCATGGTATCAGTGTCCCATGCTAGGCTGTCATTCCAGCAGTGAATGAGGCCCAATCAGATCAGGGTTTTCAAAGACAAGGCCATCTATGGCACTGTCTCATTTCCAACTCCCTAAGAATTATGTTGTACCTCCTCTACAGATTTCCAGAGTCCCACATGCCCAGGGAGATTCCCTCAGTGGGTCAAGCCTCCCTGCAGCCTAGAATAATCCAGTCTCTAAGGGAGTGAATACCTTGAAACTCGTCCCCCACCCCCCGCCCCCCCCCCCCCGTTGGGGGTGTGGTGATGTTGCTCATTTTCTCTGCCTCCTGCTGGGCCAGAGAAATGCCATCGCCCCTGTATCCCATAGCTGTATTAACCACACCTGGATGCTTTCCCTGGTTTTCGCTGGAACTTGGCAGCTCTATCAACAAGCTCAGTGAGAGTATATTCTCTTACAATGAACGTTTCCGGAATTGGGGGCTGCCCCGCTGGCTGGGGTGGTCTTTGCTTGCTGTGCTTTCGCTTTCCTGTTAGTGGTCTGAAGATACAGGGCGTTTCATCCGTTTCTGTCAATCCTCCTCTAGACTCCACTCACTTTCCCAGAGATTCCACCTCTTGGCGTCCCAACCAGGTTTTGTCACAAGCACTTAGGCCTTAATCTACCGCAGCTTTTTCCTTCTAGCTTTGCAAAACGGCGCACAGACGTCTCCAACTTATCCTGCTCTCCCACCTTGTCTGCCAGCCCTGGGCTGCCAGAGTGGTGGACACCCACACACCCTTCTCTAACCACAGCCTTCCTTCCAACTTTCTAACCCGAACTTCTGCCTCTGTTTGGGCAACAGTGACCACAGAACTGCTCATATCAAAGCCCAGCCCACTGCGCAGCCGTAAGTTTTCCTTCTTTGCCGCAGTGCATTCCGTGCAGTTCCTCAAAGAAGCACATTTGACCAGCCGGCATTTTCGGGGAGTCCCTGTACTCACACAGCAGTACACAGCATCTCAATACAGGCCACCCCTTCCCACATAGATGCCAAAGGCCAGCTCGGGATTTCCTCCATGGATACCCCTTTCCCAAGGCCCATTTCTCCTGTTTCCTAGCTGGTATGCCAACTGTTGCTTCACAAGTTGGCTCCTGTACACAGAGGGCATAGAGAGACCGAAGAAAGAGGCAGACCACTCCAGACTAGGAGGTGGTAGGTTTGATAAGCAAAAACACTTACTTACAAGGCTTGTCTCGAGAGGCCACTAGACGACTGAATCCCGACACCTACCGCCAGCCATTTTGGGTTTATATAGAGGCCTTAACTGGCTTTCAATCATGTTATTAGGTCCAGACGATTTCAATAAAACATCACTCTCTTAATATTGCATCCTTGAAAATGGCTCCAGCTGGGGGAATGGTGGGGAGAAAGTATATCCAAAGGACAGGGAGGTAGGGGAAGGGGCTTCTGGTTGTCTGCGTCCAGCTCATGGATCAATGGCTGGTCACGTCCTCGCCGCGTGCTCCTCCAGTGCTCACTGTCTTAATTACTTAATTGCTATGTCTTCTTTATATCTTCATATCTTGTTCTTCTTTAGTCTTTAGACTCTCTTTTCATATTAGTTTTAGAGATTAATTTATCAATTTTCATAAAAGTCCTGCTTGGGAGTTTAATTGGAATTGAATTGGTTCCATCTACATCTACATCTATATCTATATCTAGAATAGAGTGTTGTTTTTCCACCCATTAATCTTCAAACTTATTCAGGTTTATTTATATCCTTTCATAATGCTTTGCAGTTTTATTCATGAACGTCTTGCACATCTTTTGTTACATTTATTCCTGTATGCTCTACAGATTTTGTTGATTTTGTGAATGGGATCTTTTTTATATTACTTTTTTCCCCCTAGTTGGTTATTACAGAGGTATGAGCACTCTGCTTATTTTCCTTTGTTGATCTTTTATCAAATAACCCTGGAGAATGGTTAATTTGTGCTATCCTGTTGAGTTTCCAAGGTAGACAAATTATGTGATTATCTGCTGATAAGTTTGTTCCTCCCTTTATAATTCTTAGAGTTGATCTCTTTTAGCATAGTGGTTAAGAACTCAGTCTTTGAAATTAGACTGCCTGGGCTCCAACCCTTAGTTGCTGTGTGATATTCATATTTCAGTATTTTCCTCTGTATAATGGGGCTAATAATATCTAATTTACATTTTTGGTGAAGATTACACGTTATTATGCATAAATCACTGGAAACTGTGCTTCATAACACAAATAAGCTTGCAATAAATAATACTCTTATCATTACTATCATTGTTGTCATTGTTATGACTACAGCTTACAGCATTGTGTAGAAATGGAAGCTGTCATCACTAGCATCATTGCATTTTTTTCCAAAAGAAAAAGTGCTGTTAAGCTAAATCCATTTTTTTGCCATGTGAGAGTGTTAATTCTATGACTTAAGTGTTGGATCACATCTAAAATCTTTTTGTAATAACACTTATTGGCTTTCTAACAATGCTTACGTGTGGGCATCAGTGGATCATCAGATAATCCAAAGGAGAATGGTAGATTGTTCATCAACTTTTATGAGAAAAGATCAGTCTACCCACCTGCTCATTTGGTTTCCAAAGCATGTGGAGGCTTTCTTCAGTGCACCGTCAGTACAGACATTTGCTTCTCAAACACTGGTTGGAGAGTACAATATAATTTTTCTACCATCTAGCTCTTAACAAAAGCCTGGCTGAAAAAAGTTCCATTTAGGAAAAATAAAGTACTCTCTACTTTGGTAAATTAAAATTGTCATCGACACCAATCAGATCATCAGAATTTGCCATATAAGCTTGGCTCATAGAATCATCTTTACTCAGTGGCATTCATTATTTAACCAAGTACCATTTCATAAAATGACCATGTGTTTGCCATAAAAATGTTATCAAGTATGTCTAATGAACAAACAGGATCTCTTTCTCATAGACAATCCGAAGTGAAAATTTCAGTCTAAAATTTGTAATTGGAAAATGTTTGCCTCATATAATGAAGTAGTGAGGGTTTTTTTTCCCCATCTTCTTTTATTTGGAGTGTTTAAACTTCCCGTGTTTGGCCTTTTGTTGGCTGACAGGAGGTCGAGAGCCAAGTTTAGAAGTTCAGTCATATAAACAGCATTAACCACCATGACTAGCATCTTTGAATTCCTATTTTTTCTCAGTCTTTATTTTCCATTCCTGATTTATTCATCTCCAATAACCATTCCAGTGTCTTCTTTTTGTAAGTGCATTGCCTATTTTTGAAAGAACCATAGTGTAAATTCAGGAATTTAAAAACGTAGCCATCAGGCTATCTTTATCGAATGTCTACCAAAGTCACAGGAACAGCACTAAGGAAATTCTAAATCCACTACAGTAAAAGCAACACAAAAATAAAGCAACACTGCCATGAACTAAGGGGTTTTATTTCTTTTTTATATTTACTTCTGTGAATAAACCTTTCATCTAAAGTTTGGAGTAAATAAATTATATGTATTTTAATCCAGTTAATTTGCATTTATAGTGAAACAGACATTTAGTTATTGAGTTAAAAATCACTTGAATTATCTCTTGCTTTAGCAGGTAAAGTTAAACATCATTCTCATTCTTTTCTGAGATGGTATAACTATTTCTAAATTGTTAGCATGAGGCTTTTATAAAGAAGACATCTTTGCAGACAATGTACATTGACTTTTTCCTACCCGGGACTCTCTTCAACTAACAGCAGCACCCTCATTTCTTTCCTTAGCTCCCCAAGGAAAGATGGTGCAAGTTGGAGCCAAGGTCTCATGAATAACGAACACATCTTTCTCCACGTTACCACTCACAATTGGCATTTATACTGGATGAAGTATTTTCAAATCACAGAGGAAGAAGACGACTTAAAAACGGTTAGAAAACCGAAGAATTCTAATTAATTCAGTTTGGTAGTTGAAATTCTAGGCAGGATAGCAGAAGGAGCAAACTCTGATTTTTTTTTTTTTTTTTTTTTTTCATGTGTACTTCTGTATTCTTTGCCTTATTACTCAGGAAATGCTGGCTGCAATTTGCAGTCTTAAGTGACTGAGAACATGCACTGACTCAGTCAGATCCTCTTCCTTCCGATGAAGGGGTGGATGAATGTACCCATTTCCTCTCCCGGAGTTATTGCTCTCATACCCATTTGCTGAGGCCTCGCTTAGCAGGCCTGAGCAGCAGTGGGGGCGACTAGGGCTTGAACCATTTGTTGTGTCTTGCTGATGTTGTTCAAAGAATCTGATATTCTGAATACTGTTCAATTCATCGTAGCTACGATGATGGAATCTAAGGGGAAGAAGGACTAGGATAACCACATACCCAGTGTGATTGGTGCCTACTTAGCCCCTGTCTTGCTTCTGTCTTCTCTTTTAAGGAAAGCGATCAGAGTTGAAAATATAAAGAAGGTCCAGAAGACTGAAAACTGACAAGAATATTCCTGAGGACTTCTATTTTTCAGTAATAAGCCTTGCTTATCTATCTTAGGGTAATTCACTAACTCTACTTAAAGGCAATAAAGCATTGTTTCCTTTAAAAAACATTATAAACATGTCACGAATTCACTGATTAATCTTGACCCTCTTGCTTTGTTCATTCAGTCATTCATTTATAATCCAGCATGTATTTGAATCTATGTGCCACTAACTATGTTAGATGCTCAGGATGCAGCAGTGGGGACAACCCAGTCCCTCTAATTATGCAGTTTATACGGTTTAGGGAAAATAGATTTTGCACAAGTAATTGCCCATGAGTTGAGTAATATGAAGCAGAAGTACGAGGTGCTGTGAAAACTTACAACAAAATGTTTTAGGTCGAGTTTCCCAGAAGCAGACTCTGAGACAAGGACTCGCGTTTGGAAAGTGCTCTCCTGAGAAACCAGGAAGGAAACAGGGGAAGCATGAACAGAAGGGATAAGGAGCAAGCGCACAATTTCTGGAGGGTACCTCAGCCTGATGCTGCAAGGGAACTCAAGTGTAAACTGTCCTGAGTCAAGGGAAGTAAGCTGGGCTGTCAGCCTGTCAAACTGCCTGTCACTTGCAAAGGACCAGATGTGGAGCAAGGGTGTGGGCATGGTGGTGGTGAGAATGTAAGACCCAGATACTTCCAGCTTTCTGCACAAGCCACCTACTGAGGACAGTAGGTCACAGTAGAATGACAGGTGTAGCCCATGTGAAGCAAAATTGCATAAAAGTCGGGAGCAGGGCAGACAGAAACAATAAAGGGATCCAAGGGGGATCTGGCCGTAACAGGAACACTTTCCATTAGTGTTGCACCCCTTGCCTTGCTCTGATCATTTGCATCTAAGTTTAAGTATACCCCACCCTATCATACCTGCCATTTCTGACTCTAGTTCAAATGCTCTTTGAACTGTGTTTTTCCTATTAGTATGTTTTGTAAATTTTTTTGTTGTTGTTGAAAGGTGGATATGAGGTACTAAATAAAAGGCCTTTAGTAATGCAGTGGTAAGGCGTTGTGGGAGGGGAAGCATTCTATGATGCTTATGAGTCCTATAATTAGGTCTCAGTCTCATAGAGAGCCTGCATCCCTGGACTGTGAATTTTACTAGTGCTTCTCAATTTTCTTCTTTCCTTACATGAGACAGGATGGGCTGAAGTTGGGTATCTCCCTTCCCCCGGGTAGGTTGGACTCTGATAAAACCCCAGCAGATCAGGCTCTGGTAAAATAGTTTCACCTGAGGGCAGGGCTTAAGAAAATCAGAATTCTTTGGCATATCTTTAAATGGTTTCTTTTTTACTCCCCTGCTGGAAGCGTGAAGAGATTTTTCTCTGCTCTTCACTGTGAGGACCTGTAGGGCTCCTGGAGGGAAAACTTACAAAGGTGTGGGGCTACCCCTATGACTGGGGTCCCTGGAGTTTTAAACTCTCAAACTTGCCCATGCTGAGCCTCCAGCAATTCATCAATTACAGGTCAAGTTTTCCTACACTGCGCTGGTTCCTGTGGAGGTTACTGTTCGTGGGTTCCTTCTCCAGTAAATTGTGATCCTGTGTATTTGCCTGTCTCCTCAGTTTTGGGGGCAGTAGTGTGCCCTGTGGCCTCACTTCTCTGACGGATCTAAGAAGAGTTGTTGATTTTTCAGTTTGTTCCAGTTTGTTACTTGTTAGAGTGGAGTGATGACTTCTAAGCTTCTTATGGGCCAGACAAGAAAGCAGAAGTCCAAACTCCACTTTTTCATTAGAGTTCTTGATCTATTGAAGTCAACTCTTTGGCTATGTGTTTTCCAAGTGGTGGCATCTCCATCTTTCTGGTTGCTTATGCCAAACCCTGAGAGCCATCCTTGACCCCTCTCACTCCCTAATCCCTCAGCAAATCCTATGGCATTACCTTTAAACAGTATCTGTTATCCCACCACTTATCAGCTCCACAAGCTACTTTTCTGGTCTGTGCTGCCATGTTCTCTCACCTATTGAATAACTGCAACAGCTTCCTATCTGATCTTCCTTGTAGCCTTGGCCTGACTTTCTACAGTCTAGTCACAACAGAGCAGCTACAACTTAAGTCAGATTATGACACTCCTTACTTCAAACCTTCCAATGGCTTTCCATGATACTTAGAATAAGATCACAAGTACTTGTAGACACTTACAAGTCTCTCTATTATCTTCTGACCTTTTCTCCTGTTACCCCTCCCCGCACTCACTCCATTATAGGCACACTGGCCTTCTTGCTATTCCTTGAACACATGAGGTACAGTTCCACTTTATGTTATTTGCACTGGCTGTCTCTCTCTCTTGAGAATGCTCTTTTCCCAGATGTCCATAGCTAACCTCTTCAAGTCCTGTAAATCTTTCGTCAAATGTCATCTCAATGAGGCCTCCCCTAGAACGCTGCGTAAGATTGCAACACAGCCTGCCCTTTTGGTCCCTCTTCCTATGCTTCATTGTTTTCTTTTTCCTTAGCACTAACCACCTTTTTACGTACTGCCATAGCATTTACTTTTTATTTATTAGGTTGTATGTAAAATACAAGCTCATAGAGTCAGTGGCCTTTTTCAGTTTACCGATATGTCCCAAGTGCCCAGAACTGTACCTGGAATGTAGTAGGTGCCCAACAGATTTTTTTTTCAGATGAATTAATTGATCATTGGTATCTTCAGATAGATCTTTAAAAATCTGAACTGCAAAATAACAGTTCAAGTTATCTAATATAGCAGACTAAGGAGTGAGGTATATCTAAAAAAAATCAATGGGATTGAAATTAGATAAAGCCTTTCTGGTGTCCAAAAGCAAAGAAACTAACCTGATAAACAACAACAAAAATAAACCCCATAAAACTGAAAAACATCAACAACCAGGGACAACAAAAATCCACCCCTATGCTGCCATAGTGTTTCATCACAATTGTTGATTTATATTGTAAACTCTCCTGCAGAAAGTGATTTCCATGGCAATATGTCCAATTTCTAGCTTTCATGAACCCATAAAAACATCAGAAATATTCCCCCAAATCACAGAAAAACATAAAAAATAAAACATTTTAGGATGCATATAATTTAAATATTACTATAAATAAGAAAGTGGTTCATATGAAGCTATACATTATTCTCATTTTAGAATTAAGCAATTTAGAGCAAAGTAAGTACAAATTATTAAGTACTAATGCTTTCAAAAATACACAGCTGTCTAATATGTTTTTCTTTTTTTTCTTTTTTGAGGTACCCGGGCCTCTCACCATTGTGGCCTCTCCCGTTGCGGAGCACCGGCTCCGGAGGCACAGGCCCAGAGGCCATGGCTCACGGGCCCAGCCGCTCCGCGGCATGTGGGATCTTCCCGGATTGGGGCACGAACCCGCGTCCCCTGCATCGGCAGGCGGACTCTCAACCACTGCGCCACCAGGGAAGCCCCTGTCTAATATGTTGCAATCAGCATTTGAAATTAAATTCCCAAAGTATACTGACACTTTATATTCAAGTGTTAACTTATGTCGGTTCTGATTTTCTACAGAAAGATTTCAATCCCAAGTGAAAGATCAATGGCATCCAGCAGGAATTCCCTTTAATTATTATTTCTTTCATGGTCTAAAGGGACTCTTCCGACTGGAGAAGCAACTAACATTTTATTTTGACAGTTATTTGAATAATATTAGAGAGTAGGAGGCTCTTAACACAATACGTTTATGATTTTGGAGAAGTAATCTGTTGAGAAATACATTTTGTATAGTTTTAGTAGAATTCAGTGGGGCCACTACAAAAAAGGGGAATTATTAGAAGGTATAAAAGTCATTTGATTTTTAAAGTAATGCTTTTGCTGGTCGATCACACTGGGGACTCATCTCTTCACATTCCAGTCTTCTCACTGGGAATGAATCACTTAATTTTTCACTGGTAAATGAAACCTTCTTCACTTTCGAATTCCTTCTGTAAAGTTTTCCTAATAATAATAATTATTATTATTTCTGATGTGTGTATATGTGTGTATTTTGGAGCAACTATTGTTGCTAAGGCTCTCCTCTCTCTCCTGCCTCATTTATTTGTTTTTTTTTTTTTTTTTTTTT
>RJWK010024697.1:0-28199 GCA_004363435.1 Platanista minor | reverse complement strand
TATGTATATGTATATATATATTTTTTCTTTTTTTTCCTTTTGTATCTGGTTTATTTCACTTAGCATAATGTTTATCCATGTTGTAACGTGTATCAGTACTTCATTCCTTTTTATGATTGGATAATATTCCAGTGTATGTACCACATTTTATTTGTCCATGGATGTTGCTGTCACAGGCAGGTTATTGATGGCAAAACAGGAGCCCAACCCTTTTCGAGCCCTGAGCCTCAGGAGTCCTGTCCTTTTTTGGACACCATGGGCTGTTGTTACAGAGCCTCAGTGAACTCCATTCTCACTGAGGCTGTGGCCTGCCCGGGACAGAGCTCGCCCATCCGTCACCAGGTTGCTTGGGCTTCAATGGAAGAGGGAGAAACAGATCATTCCTCATGTTCTTATTGATAAATTTTGCTTGACTTTTCTCCCTAGGAAGGTCAGACATATGTTGGTAGAGAAGATGCTTCAACAGAACAAGATATTGGTGAGGATCTTTATCCATTTCCTCTTCGCAGTGATTTTTTTTTGTTTTTTTGATGTGTTGGGTCTTCGTTGCTGTGTGCGGGCTTTCTCTAGTTGCGGCAAGTGGGGGCTACTCTTTGTTGTGGTGCGCGGGGCTCTAGGTGCGTGGGCTTCAGTAGTTGTGGCACGCGGGCTCAGTAGTTGTGGCCTGTGGGCTCTAGAGCGCAGCCTCAGTAATTGTGGTACATGGGCTTAGTTGCTCTGCGACATGTGGGATCTTCCTGGCCCAGGGCTGTTACCCGTGTCCCCTGCATTGGCAGGCGGAGTCTTAACCACTGCGCCACCAGGGAAGTCCTCCAATGACTTTTAGAAAATCATTTAATGAATTTCTTTTGAATGACTGACATTGAAGTAATTATAAAAAAAAGTTTCAAATACAATATTGATCAGAACGTGTATTTCTGTAATTTTGAACTCAGCTCAAATGACTAACACAGAACAGTTAGTTTAGTGAATAAAATTGAACTGTGAATCCTTTCCCCCACCCTGCATGCCTTCTATCCTCGGCCCTGCCTTTCAAGTGTGCTGTTGTAAAATCACTTTACTCTTGTCACAGTGGAAATACGCTAACAGGTACAGATAAAAGGTATAAGACCTGGGCCTCCCTGGTGGCGCAGTGGTTGAGAGTCCGCCTGCTGATGCAGGGGACACGGGTTCGTGCCCTGGTCCGGGAAGATCCCACACGCCGCGGAGCGGCTGGGCCCGTGAGCCATGGCCGCTAAGCCTGTGCGTCCGGAGCCTGTGCTCTGCAACGGGAGAGGCCACAACAGTGAGAGGCCCGCGTACCGCAAAAAAAAAAAAAAAAAAAAAGACATAAGACCCTTTGATGGGAAATCCTTCCCAGTCGACACTTAACCTGTGCAAAGATGAGGACAGAAAGTAGGACACACACGTACACAGCATCCACACACACAGACTTCTGGCTTTCCCCAGAGTCTTTGTGAGGTACCCAGGTGAGGTCTTGTCAGGCTTTATATTGTAGCATAACTTGGGGAATGCATGTGGTGGTGGTAGAGTGCGTGTGCGTGTGTGCGTGTGTTCGTGTGTGCGTGGCAAGGTGGGGATTGGCAGGGGAAGAATTATGTCTTCTCAGATGGTTTTAGAATTGCTGGCGATGAGCTTGCTTTCATGACACGTGTAAGCTATTAATCAAGCCAAAGCTCCCATTTCCTGTGTGTATTTACTGTTTATTGTGAATCTGGGAGAGCTGGAAACCAATTCCTGGAAGTCCTTGGATTCAGCTGTTTTTGGTTGAAACTGGGTGTCAGGCCTCTTCCTCTCACCATTAAATTATCAATACGTGTGACCTTTGGGTTTGTTATAAGTGTGGTGAGGGCTAAGAACACATGTTTTATGTCAACAGAAAAGTTCAGTAGTGCAGTTCTGTGGGGAGTAGTGGGAGCCGTTTGGCTTGTGCTTCTGAGAAGCTGACCAAGAACTGTGCCTGAAATCATGTAGGTTTGTGTGACTGGCATTCATGTCCATGCCTGGCCACTCATCACACATGAGCAGCTCAGGGTGATCGGATGGGAGTCGGAGCCCTTAGCAGCCACATGCTCTGAGAGATCTGTGGAGGTCAGGTTCTCTCAGAATCGGCACAGGCTGTGGCTGGGTCATCTCAGGACTTCTGGAGACTTCCTGGGGCCTCCCAAGATCCATGCCATGCCGTGCTCACCTTTTACCTTTGGTTTGTGCTCCTAGAACGCAGTGTCGGTAAGTGTGGAGGTCACAGTAAATCCTTGAACCGTGGGGCCCTTTTCATCTCTTCCATTTTATTGTGACCTTTGGGTAACTGGAGGAGGAAAGTTATTTAGACTGAAGCAGGAGTGACTCAGTGGTATTCAGTTAAGACAAGTTACTCAACTGTTTTCTCCCCGAAGATGAAATAAATGAACGTGCCAGAACTTACTCCCTTATACAGGGGATGTCCAGACCCACTGAGTAACACTCAAGGGATGGTTCTGTCAGTTGATGCCAGGAACTCCCTGAAGTTCAGTTTTCTCACTAAACATAAATGTTCACCTCATAGTTTTGTATGGATAAGAAAGAATATTCAATATGAGAAAATAAATGAAGGTTGGGAATCATTGCACTAGATACCAAAGGAAATCTTTCTTCCTCTGTTTTCCCATCTTAGTTCTTCACGGCCTCGACTTGGAGAGTGAGCACTGCATCTTTGAAAATGTAGGGGGGACGGTGACACTGATTCCCCTGAGTGGGTCCCAGTGCTCTGTGAACGGTGTTCAGATCATGGAGGCCACGCACCTCAATCAAGGTATTGGCTTTTGGTTCTGAGTTCTTTGTGTATGTCGTTTCAAGAAAACAGGTTGGTTAGGTAATGGGGGAACACGTGCATCTTAGAATTAATTACGCTTTAGGTGTAAAAAGGATGAAGACTGTTTGCTTCATTAGGCTGTTTTCTCTTTTGCTGGAGAACTTCTTCTTTTTCTGTTTTTAAATTAATTAATTTATTTTTTATTTTTGGGTGTGTTGGGTCTTCGTTGCTGTGTGCAGGCTTTCTCTAGTTGGGGCGAGCGGGGGCTGCTCTTCGTTGCGATGCGCGGGCTTCTTATTGCAGTGGCTTCTCTTGTTGCGGAGCACGGGCTCTAGGTGCACAGGTTTCAGTAGCTGTGGCTGGTGGGCTCTAGAGCGCAGGCTCAGTAGTTGTGGCGCACGGGCTTAGTTGCTCTGTGGCATGTGGGATCTTCCTGGACCAGTGCTCAAACCCATGTTCCCTGCATTGGCAGGCGGATTCTTAACCACTGCGCCACCAGGGAAGCCCTGGAGAACTTATAAAATGCCCGTTGTCTTGTTGAATTAAAAGTTGCTGCTGTTACGGAAATAAGACTTTAAAGGAATTTTTGAAGTTCAAAAAGTGCTCCTCAAATGCAACACCTTAACACAGTGACTTCTTTTAATAATTGTATTACTTTGTTTACATTCTTTTTATGAATAGTTATACGTACAGGATATAGTATCATATCTTTTTTTCTTTTGAAATAATTTCAGTATTATGGAATATTTGCAAGAACTTAAAAAAATTCATTCATTCATTCATTCATTCATTCATTTATGGCTGTAATGGGTCTTTGTTGATGCTGGCGCGAGCTTTCTCTACTCTTTGCCGTGGTGCGCGGGCTTCTCATTGCGGTGGCTTCTCTTGTTGTGGACCACGGGCCCTGGGGTGTGTGGGCTTCAGTAGTTGTGGCATGCAGGCCCAGTAGTTGTGGCTTGTGGGTTCTAGAGCGTGGGTTCAGTAGTGGTGGCGCATGGGCTTAGTTGCTCCATGGCATGTGGGATCTACCTGGCCCAGGGCTCGAACCCATGTCCCTTGCATTGGCAGGCAGATTCTTAACCACTGAGCCATGGGAAACCCACGAACTTCTTTCTTTCCTTCTTTTTTCTTTTTTCTTTTTTTTATACAGCAGGTTCTTATTAGTCATCTATTTTATACGTATTAGTATATATATTGTCAATTCCAATCTCCCAGTTCATCCCACCACCACCACCACCCTCCCCCCTGCTTTCCCCCTTTGGTGTCTATACGTTTGTTCTCTACATCTGTGTCTCTGTTTCTCCCTTGCAAACCAGTTCATCTGTACCATTTTTCTAGATTCCACATATATGCGTTAGTATATGATATTTGTTTTTCTCTTTCTGACTTACTTCACTCTGTATGACAGTCTCTAGGTCCATCCATGTGTCTACAAATGACTCAATTTTGTTTCTTTTTATGGCTGAGTAATATTCCATTGTATATATGTACCACATTTTCTTTATCCATTCGTCTGTCGATGGACATTTAGGTTGCTTCCATGACCTGGCTGTTGTAAATAGTGCTGCAGTGAACATTGGGGTGCATGTGGTTTTTTTTTTTTTTTTTTTAATATCTTTATTGGAGTATAATTGCTTTACATTGTTGTGTTAGTTTCTGCTGTACAAAAACCAAAGTGAATCAGCTATATGCATGCATATATCCCCATATCCCCTGCCTCTTGCGTGCCCGTCCTACCCTCCCTGTCCCACCCCTCTAGATCATCACAAAACATTGAGCTGATCTCCCTGTTCTATGTGGCTGCTTCCCACTAGCTATCTATTTTACATTTGGTAGTGTATATATGTCCATGCCACTCTCTCACTTTATCCCAGCTTCCCCTTCCCCCTCCCCGTATCCTCAAGTCCATTCTCTAGTAGGTCTATGTCTTTATTCCCATCTTGCCCTTAGCTTCTTCATGAGCATTTTTTTTTTTGTAGTTTCCATATATATGTGTTAGCATACGGTATTTGTTTTTCTCTATCTGACTTACTTCACTCTGTATGACAGGCTGTAGGTCCATCCACCTCACTACTAATAACTCAGTTTCGTTTCATTTTATGGCTGAGTAATATCCCATTGTATATATGTGCCACATCTTCTTTATCCATTCATCTGTCGATGGACACTTAGGTTGCTTCCATGTCCTGGCTATTGTAAATAGTGCTGCAATACACATTGTGGTACATGTCTCTTTTTGTATTGTGGTCTTCTCAGGGTATATGCCCAGTAGTGGGATTGCTGGGTCATATGGTAGTTCTATTTGTAGTTTTCTAAGGAACCTCCATACTGTTCTCCATAGTGGCTGTATCAATTTACATTCCTACCAACAGTGCAAGAGGGTTCCCTTTTCTCCACACCCTCTCCAGCATTTACTGTTTGTAGATTTTTTGATGATGGCCATTCTGACTGGTGTGAGGTGATACCTCATTGTAGTTTTGATTTGCATTTGTCGAACGATTAGTGATGTTGAGCAGCTTTTCATGTGCCTCTTGGCCATCTGTATGTCTTCTTTCGAGAAATGTCTATTTAGGTCTTCTGCCCATTTTTTGGTTGGGTTGTTTGTGTTTTTAATATTGAGCTTCATGAGCTGTTTATATATTTTGGAGATGAATCCTTTGTCCATTGATTCGTTTGCAAATATTTTCTCCTATTCCGAGGGTTGCCTTTTCATCTTTTTTATAGTTTCCTTTGCTGTGCAAAAGCTTTCAAGTTTCATTAGGTCCCATTTGTTTATTTTTCTTTTTATTTCCATTCCTCTAGGAGGTGCGTCAAAAAACACCTTGCTGTGATTTACGTCAGAGAGTGTTCTTCCTATGTTTTCCTCTAAGAGTTTTATGGTGTCCGGTCTTACATTTCGGTCTTTAATCCATTTTGAGTTTATTTTTGTGTGCGGTGTTAGGGAGTGTTGTAATTTCATTCTTTTACATGTACCTGTCCAGTTTTCCCAGCGCCACTTGTTGAAGAGGCTGTCTTTTCTCCATTGTATATCCTTGCCTCCTTTGTCGTAGATTAGTTCACCATATGTGTGTGGGCTTTCCCTCCTGCTCCATTGATCTATATTTCTGTTTTTGTGTCAGTACCATATTGTCTTGATTACTGTAGCTTTTTTGTATTCTCTGAAGTCAGGGAGTCTGATTCCTCCAGCTCCGTTTTTTTCCCTCAAGAGTGCTTTGGCTATTCGGGGTCTTTTGTGTCTCCATACAAATTTTAAGACTTTTTGTTGTAATTCCATAAAAAATGCCGTTGGTAATTTGATAGAGATTGCATTGAATCTGTAGATTGCTTTGGGTAGTGTAGTCATTTTCACAATGTTGATTCTTCCAGTCCAAGAACATGGTATATCTCTCCATCTGTTTGTGTCATCTTTGATTTCTTTCATCAGTGTCTTATAGTTTTCTGAGTACAGGTCTTTTACCTCCTTAGGTAGGTTTATTCCTAGGTATTTTATTCTTTTTTTTGCAGTGGCGAATGGGATTTTTCCCTAATTTCTCTTTCTTATCTTTTGTTGTTAATGTATAGGAATGCAAGAGATTTCTGTGCATTAATTTTGTATCCTGCTGCTTTACCAAATTCATTGATTAGCTCTAGTAGTTTTCTGGTGACATCTCATCTGCAAGCAGTGACAGTCTTACTTCTTCCTTTCTAATATGTTTTCCTTTTATTTCTTTTACTTCTCTGATTGCCATGGCTAGGACTTCCAAAACTGTGTTGAATAAGAGTGGTGAGAGTTGAACATCCCTGTCTTGTTCCTGATCTTAGAGGAAATGCTTTCAGTGTTTCACCACTGAGAATGATGTTTGCTGTGGGTTTGTCATATATGGCCTTTATTATGTTGAGGTAGGTTCCCTCTGTGCCCACTTTTTGGAGAGTTTTTGTCATAAATGGGTGTCGAATTTTGTCAAAAGCTTTTTCTGCCTCTATTGAGATGATCATATGTCTCTTGTTCTTCAATTAGTTAATATGGTGTATCTGATTGATTTGCATATATTGAAAAAACCTTGCATTGCTGGGATAAATACCACTTGATCATGATGTATGATCCTTTAAATGTGTTGTTGTATTCTGTTTGCTAGTATTTTGTTGAGGATTTTTGCATCTGTATTCATCAGTGATATTGGTCTGGTTTTTTTTGTTTTTTTGTAGTATCTTTGTCTGGTTTTGGTATCAAGGTGATGTTGGCCTGCCTTGTAGAATATGTTTGGGAGTGTTCCTATGTTTGGGAGTGTTCCTTCCTCTGCAGTTTTTTGGACGAGTTTGAGAAGGGTGGGTGTTAGCTCTTCTCTAACTGTTTGATGGAATGCACCTGTGAAGCCATCTGGTCCTGGACTTTTGTTTGTGGGAAGATTTTTAATCACAGTTTCAATTTCATTACTTGTGATTGGTCTGTTCATATTTTCTATTTCTTCCTGGTTCCATCTTGGAAGGTTGTACCTTCCTAAGAATTTGTCCCTTTCTTCCAGGTTGTCCATTATATTGGAATAGAGTTGCTTGTAGTAGTCTCTTATGATGCTTTGTATTTCTTCAGTGTCCGTTGTAACTTCTTTCTCATTTCCACTTTTATTGATTTGAGTCCTCTCCCTCTTTTTCTTGATGAGTCTGTTTAAAGGTTTATCAATTTTGTTGATCTTCTCAAAGAACCAGCTTTTAGTTTTCTTGATCTTTGCTGCTGTTTCTTTGTTTCTCTTTCATTTATTTCTGCCCTGATCTTTATGATTTCTTTCCTTCTACTAATTTTGGGTTTTGTTTGTTCTTTCTTTAGTGCCTTTAGGTGTAAGGTTAGTTGTTTATTTGAGATTTTTCTTGTTTCTTGAGGTAGGACTGTATTGCTATACACTTCCCTCTTAAAACGGTTTCTCATGTGTCCCATAGGTGTTGGATCGTCGTGTTTTCATTGTCATTTGTCTCTAGGTATTTTTTGTTTTCCTCTTTGACTTCTTCAGTGATCTCTTGGTTATTTAGTAACGTATTGTTTAGCCTCCATGTGTTTGTGTTTTTTACGTTTTTTTCCCTGTAATTGATTTCTAATCTCATAGTGTTGTGGTCAGAAAAGATGGTTGATATGATTTCAATTTTCTTAAATTTACGAAGGCTTGATTTGTGACCCAAGCTGTGATCTATCCTGGAGAATGTTTCGTGTGCATTTGAGAAGAAAGTGTAATCTGCTGTTTTTTAATGGAATGTTGTATAGATATCAATTAAATCTATCTAGTCTATTGTGTCATTTAAAGCTTGTGTTTCCGTGTTAATTTTCTGTCTGGATGATCTGTCCATTGGTGTAAGTGAGGTGTTAAATGAGATGTTAAAGTCCCCCACTATTAGTGTGTTATTGTCGATTTCCTCTTTTATAGTTGTTAGCATTTGTCTTTTGTATTGAGGTACTCCTTTGTTGAGTGCATATATATTTATAATTGTTATATCTTCTTCTTGGAATGATCCCTTGATCATTATGTAGTGTCCTTCCTTGTCTCTTGTAACGTTCTTTATTTTAAAGTCTATTTTGTCTGATATGAGTACTGCTACTCCAGCTTCCTTTTGATTTCCATTTGCATGGAATATCTTTTTCCATCCCTTCACTTTCAGTCTTTATGTGTCCCCAGGTCTGAAGTGGGTCTCTTGTAGACAGCATATATATGGGTCTTGTTTTTGTATCCATTCAGTGAGCATGTGTCTTTGGTGGAAGCATTTAATCCATTCACATTTAAGGTGATTATCGATATGTATTTCCCTATGACCATTTTCTTAATTGTTTTGGGTTTGTTTTTATAGGTTCTTTTCTTCTCTTGTGTTTCCCACTTAGAGATGTTCCTTTAGCATTTGTTGTAGAGCTGGTTTGGTGGTGCTGAATTCTCTTAGCTTTTGCTTGTCCGTAAAGCTTTTGATTTCTCCATGGAATCTGAATGAGATCCTTGCCGGGTAGAGTAATCTTGGCTGTAGGTTCTTCCCTTTCCTCACTTTAAATATATCGTGCCACTCCCTTCTGACTTGTAGAGTTTCTGCTGAGAAATCAGCTGTTAACCTTACGGGAGTTCCCTTGTATGTGATTTGTCGTTTTTCCTTTGTTGCTTTCAATAATTTTTATTTGTCTTTAATTTTTGTCAATTTGATCACTGTGTCTCGGTGTGTTTCTCCTTGGGTTTAACCTGCCTGGGACTGTCTGCGTTTCTTGGACTTGGGTGGCTATTTCCTTTCCCATGTTAAGGAAGTTTTGTACTATAATCTCTTCATATATTTTCTCAGGTCCTTTCTCTCTCTCTTCTCCTTCTGGGACCCCTATAATGCAAATGTTGTTGCGTTTAAGGTTGTCTCAGAGGTCTCTTAGACTGTCTTCATTTCTTTTCACTCTTTCTTCTTTATTCTGTTCCGCAGCAGTGAATTCCAGCATTCTGTCTTCCAGGTCACTTAACCGTTCTCCTGCCTCAGTTATTCTGCTATTGATTCCTTCTAGTGTATTTTTCATTTCAGTTATTGTGTTGTTCATCTCTGTTTGTTTGCTCTTTAATCCTTCTAGGTCTTTGTTAAACATTTCTTGCATCTTCTCGATCTTTGCCTCCATTCTTTTTCCGAGGTCCTGGATCATCTTCACTCTCATTATTCTGAATTCTTTTTCTGGAATTTTGCCTATCTTCACTTATTTAGTTGTTTTTCTGGGGTTTTATCTTGTTCCTTCATCTGATACATAGCCCTCTGTCTTTTCATTCTGTCTGTCTTTCTGTGAATGTGGTTTTCATTCCACAGGCTGAAGGATTGTAGTTCTTCTTGTTTCTGCTGTCTGCCCTTCAAGAACTTTTCATTTCAGGATATTTGAACGTAAATCGCTAACATGATGCTCCAGCACCCCTAAATACTTCAGTGTGTATTTCCTTTGAACAGTGGCATTCTCCTACATAATTACAGTGCACCCATCCAAATTAAGAAAGTAATAGATGCATTCCTACCACGTGATTTCAGACCCTCTTCAGGTTTTGTCCGTTTGTCCAAACAGTGTCCATTATTTAGTCCAGCATCGTGTTGTATTTGCTTACCGCATCTCCCTAGTCTCCTTCAGTCTGGAAATGTCCCTTGGTCTTTCCTTGACTTTTATGACTTTGGCAGTTTTGAAAACTGCAGGTCAGATATGCTGTGGCATGTCCTTCTACATTCTTCTACGAAACGTAGGATTTATCTGATGCTTCTTCGTGATTAGAATAATGTCATTGTTTGGACATGAATGTCAGAGAAATGATGCTGCAGTTTTCTTATGTTTCATTACATGGTTTCTATCTGTCCCATTACTGAGAATGCTCACTTTGATCATTTAATTAAGAAGCAGTGTGCTAGGTTTTTTCACTGTCAAGTTAATCTTTTCACCCTTTCTTATTAATAAGGCTATTGGGAAGGTACTTCAGGATCATAAATATCCTATTCTTTACCATACTTTCACCCACTGGTTTTAGAATCCACTGGGTGTTTTTTTGCCAGGAGGGAGGCCTTATTATTATTCCAATGGCTGCCGCATGGTGATTTTCTTCATTCTACACCTATTAGTTGGCTTTTTATTTATTTTTTTAAATATTTATTTATTTATTTATTAGGCTGCATTGGGTCTTAGTTGCGGCACGCAGGATCTTAGTTGCAGAGCGCGGACTTCTCTCTAGTTGTGTTGTGGTGGCTCCAGAGCGCGCGGGCTTAGTTGCCCCACGGCATGTGCGATCTTAGTTCCCCGACCAGGGATCAAACGCACATCCCCTCTATTGGAAGGTGGATTCATTCAACCACTGAACCACTAGGGAAGTCCTAGTTGGCTTTTTAACTGTAAGAACAAGCTTTCTTTTCTTGCCATGTATTCATTTATTTATCTAAATCAACAGGGCCACATGTCTTGCTATTTTATAGCTTTTGGTCCATTTCTATGATTGCTTATTTTGATGCCCAGATTGTCTCAGATTTGACCAATGGGTTTTTATGTTCTTTTGGTTTGTCCCTATTCTTTGTGATTAATTCCTTACTTTCTGACAGAACAAGGTATTCCAGGCTCATCTTTTACTTTTCTCAAGTTTGCCAGTTCCCCAAGGAGCCGTACTTCCTTTTAGTGAATGGGATTTAGAAACCAACATCTGGGCACTAGGTGTGCTTATTGCTATTGAAGTGTTGCTGCTCACAGATCCTGTCAGTCAGCAGTGTTAGCAAAAATGTTTGTGTGTATATACAGCATTTACAACGATAGTTCTGTATCTGTTTATATTAGTATATTAAAATATCTGTATTTCAGTGTCTATATTGCTAACCAGGAGTTCACATCAGTACCTCTAATACCAGTCCAGTACCATAGAGTTCTCTGTAGTTTTCTCCCTTTTCTTATTTGTAGTCCCTTTTCTGACAATGATGAACTTGACTTCCATTATGTAGGCACTATCCTGTCACTTCTGCCCCCTCCTCATTCTGGGACCCTCCTCTTCCTGCTCAGGCTGTGACGCCCTATGCTGGGCCACGTCTCCCTTCACCCTTTTCCTAGCGCAGACACCTTCCTCACCTCATGCCAAAACCTCCTGCCACTCCTACCCAGATGCTTACTTTGCCCAGCCTTGTCTAATGGCTTTTGTACTGAGCTATGCAAGAAGGAAGGAAAGAAAGAAGTTGACATTATCTCTTAAGCCCTTTTTGGTATATTATACATAGTTTTCATAATTACAGTTTTTCATGCTTACATACTATAATGTTGTATCTGTTGTGACGTAGGATTGGACAGATGGGGACTGGAAAGCATGTAGTTTATTGGTGTTAGTGAAGTCATACCAGAAATCAGTTGCAAGGAGTTATCTCAGAGATGAAGGACAGTAGCATGGACCAGGGTGATCATGCTTTCATAGGAGGTGCATAGCGTCCATCAGAGACATTCTGCAAGCAACTGATGGAGCACCCACCCATGTACCATCTCCAAACCATCCACCCATCCATCCATGCATTGATGTCTCCATCAGTTTTTCACTCTTAGTATTTTTCACTTTCAAGGTTAGTTGAGTTTGGGAGACATCTGGTGCCCTGGAGCTGGCCAGAAAGGTCAGAGGTCAGCAGTAGCAGGTGACCACCCCTAAAAAGGACACAGTGAGCACCCAGTGACCATTACCAAAGCAACATACCTGCATGTTTGCAACCAGGACAATGGCCCTGGCAATAAAGGGTGGAGAATCTGATTCTTTCCAGGCAGCAGTATTGATTGTGATTAGACGCTGTCTCTGCCCTAAGCCCAGAAAGTCACCGTAATTGATCGGCAGACAAGAGGTCACTATGTAAGGCTCTTCAGTGGCGGTCACTGCCTGGGAAAACACAGGCCTTTGTGTGAGCAACAGGTGTAATTGGAGGGTAGACAGTTGACAGATGACCCCACAAGTGAATTATGTAACTGGATCTGGACCACAGCCAGACCACCTGTCTGTCCTCTCTTAGCACCTCAGGTGGGGGGCCTGCTGCTGTTTCTTCAGGCAGCAGGGGTGTTGCAGGGGTCATGATGAGAGTTGAGAGACATGTCTCCTTGTCTAGCAGAGATCTCTGTACTGTCTGTGTCTCCCTCAGTTAGGTCAGAGGGAGGTGACCTTGTGATGATGACTGTTCATTGCTACAGGATTTTATAAGTGGCTTGTACTGGTTTTCAATATCATCATTAATGCATAAGTAGAACTCGAATTCATTTTGAAATATTTAATAAATCTAGGGTTCACTGGTATATAAAGTATAGATTTAATTAATTTTCTCCCACATTGGTATACCATTATCATAACCTTCTCATCACCTCCCTTTTGAAGAAACTTACTTTACCAAAAAAATAAAAAAGTCACACAAAGTACTGTATTTGTTTCTTGGCTTTCTAGTTTGTTCCAGTACACTGTATTTCTATTTTTGTGCCTATATCACACAGTTTTAATGCTTGTTGTGTTATAATATGCTTTAATTTTTGTTCTTCTCTGAGTGGTTTTTTTTTTTTTTTTGCTTTTCATGCCTATTAATTTTTTTCAAAGAAATTTTAGAATCATTTTTTTGTGCTAAAATATTCTTTGAGAAGTTAGATTCTAATTTCATTTGATGTGTTCACATAAAAAGAATATTTCCATCTTGGAACTTATGTTTATTCAGTATGCCTCGTCTCATATTTGAATTTTTGTCTATTTCCTCCAACAAAACTTTGAAGACTTTTATGTGCTTGTTGAACTGTGTTTATTCATGTATACAAAATTCTGAACATAGTTATATACATTAACTGTTCAAAAACGGAAAGGAAAAAACCCTTTCTTTTATATATATATATTCTGTAATAATCTGTTTTGATTATTTCGAGCACAAACGACCTTTGAGGATGTTGATTTAAAAGCGTATGGGAGGGCTTCCCTGGTGGCGCAGTGGTTGAGAGTCCGCCTGCCGATGCAGGGGACACGGGTTCGTGTCCCGTTCCGGGAAGATCCCACATGCTGCGGAGCGGCTAGGCCCGTGAGCCATGGCCGCTGAGCCTGCGCGTCCGGAGCCTGTGCTCCGCAACGGGTAGAGGCCACAACAGTGAGAGGCCCGCGTACAGCAAAAAAAAAAACCGTATGGGAAAGTGATGCCCAAAGAATTCAGTGTCTGGAATCCAGGAGTTCTGAGTCTTGTGCATTGTTCTTCCAAATACCCCAAAGCAGCCTGGTGTGTTTGTGGAATCACTCACAGGAAGTTAGAGAGGAAGTTACAGTTGGGGTTAATTTGGGGACATTCTTTAGCATAAGCAGTGCTTGAGTCACAAATAGCCCACAGATGTCAGTATCAGCTGCTGGGTCTACCTGGCTCAGTTGTCTGGCCATCAGACTCTTTCCTCCCTGTGCATTCCCTGCTCCAGCTGTGTTTCTCTGGAGCTTCTGGAACTTACACCACCCACAGTTCTGGCCACTGGATGCTGAGAAGGCAGTCATGTGGTTTCCAGTGACCATTGCTCCTGCCATGTTATGGGTTAGTCTCTTGTGGATTTGCCTGGAAGCTGTTATGTGTAATGTTCTTGTGAGAAAATGAGTCCAAACTAACTTCTGAAAAAGGAACTTTTAGAGCATGTATTGTTCAACATGGGAACCTCCTAGAATTTAATATTTAATGTTGGGGTTATCCTTCCATCACCCCTCAAACATTATTAGCTTATTTATTTAGTTCAGAGAAACTGCTTATCATTCCATTGCCATCTGCTTATGTAGCGATGATTGTCTCTAATTCTCTTGTGGATTGAGGCATGGTAGATAAATAATAAATGTATCTCCTGTGTGGTATTTTTATTAAGTGGTTTTTTTATATTAAACTTTTAAAGTTCATTTTAAAAATATGCCTATTCAAGTTAGTGATGGCTGGAACTGAATTTTTGATCTTCCTATTGAAGATATGATTTGTCCTAAGAAAGTGGTAGTCCTAATTGTCACTCAAGGTTAATTGTCAGAATTGTCTTTCCCTGCAGGGCACTCTTAATTGTTTCATTACCCTGGTGCCATGGCTTTCAGACTGGATGGGCTCGAGTTCCTCTGGAATTCTGCTGTGCTGCTCAACAGCTTTCTCAGTGTCCCTGTCAATGAAATTGGCAGAAAAATGCTATAGCATTAAAACACAGTGCACTTATTTTATTAATGTCATAGCAGGTCATAGGGCAGTGAAACGTAAGCTGACTCTGTGTTCCAAGGCATTACGTGAGAGGAGCAAGATGGTAACTTTTTTTTTTTAAATCTACACACTTTAAGACTGGAAGATCCCGTCAAGGGAAAAACGTGTACAGTTCTTCAAAAATTAAGGCTTAGAATTCTCCACTTAAATTGTCTTGATTTTTGAGGATTACTAAAATGAGAACTGGAGCAAGTTTTTTTTAAACACAGAACAATATGATATACCGTTTGTGGTTACGAAAATATGTAGCAAAAATAAAAAGATGTGAATGGGACTTACACATACCTACTTTAAAAAAAATTTTATTGAAGTATAGTTGATTTATGATGTTGTATTTAATTTCTGCTGTACAACAAAGTGACTCAGTTATACATGTATATTTTCTTTTTCACATTCTTTTCCATTGTGGTTTATCACAGGATGTTGAATATAGTTCCCTTTGCTATACAGTTGGACCTTGTTTTTTATCCATCCTATGTGTAATAGTTTGCATCTGCTAATCCCATCCTCCCTAGTCCTTCCCGTTCCCATCCTCCCTCCCCTTGGCAACCACAAGTCTGTTCTCTATCTCTGTGAGTCTTCTTCTGTTTTGTAGATATGTTCATTTGTGTCATATTTTATATTCCACATATTAAGTGATATCATATGGTATTTGTCTTTCTGTAGGTCCATCCATGTAGCTGCAAATGGCATTGTTTTCGTTCCTTTTTATGGCTGAATAGTATTCCATTATATATGTATATATATACACCACATCTTCTTTATCCATTCATCTGTCGATGGACATTTAGGTGTTTCTGTGTCTTGGCTACTGTAAATAGTGCTGCTGTGAACATTGGTGTGCATGTATCTTTTTGAATTATGGTTTTGTCTGGGTATATGCCCAGGAGTGGGATTGCTGGATCATATGGACACAATGCCTACTTTAGAATAGTGTTGACCTTTGGTGAAGAAGTGGGGAAGGGCTTGATCAAGCAGGGAAACAGGAAGATGTTAAACTGTATCTGTACGATTTTATTTTTTAAAGAAGAAAAAAAGACTAAACCAAGAAAAAAGGTATATGCACTTTATTAAAACATAGTAATAATAGGGAAACAAGATAAAAAAACAGCAGCATGTTCATACTGCAAAAGCTGCCTTGGCTTTTACCCATGAAACCATTTTTAAGTATAGGTATCAAGAACAGAGAATGTAGATATTATAATATAACATGATCTAACCATGTTAACTCCATGTTTGACTGGATTCCTGGCTCACCAGCAGTTTCCTTTCTTTTCACTGCCTTTCTCCAGTATATTGCTGCTACTTGGTATTTAAATGTCTCTTTTCATTAGTGAATTAGTGTTCATTTAGAAATGTGTTAGTTAGGCTGTGCCATTAAAAAGCACGTGTAGTAATTACCACTTCCTTATAAAAGTCACATATATCACTTGTGAATGTCAACTAACAGGAGATTTATCTGTGTTTGGCAGATTGTCACCATTGCAGGGGAAATTTTTCCCTGTATCAGTTAACTGCTTCAGTTTCTTTCAGATTGTGTAAATAGTACTTCCTCTGCCTTAAATTACAGGAATGTTTTCATCTGGTAAAGTCACTAAAAAGAAAAGCATTTGCTAATACTGTGAGAAATAAATGTGCTGACATCTATAATGTAAGTCATCTAAAGCCTGGCACCTGAAGCTTTTCTCCTCTTTTTTGGGTTCTCCCAGGAACAGTGCATAGGATTTGCAGCGTTACATCTAACCTTGTTTTTCAGTGGGTGTGTTCTCTGAAGCATAGTTTCCCTCACTCCCATGATGCCATAGAATGATTCCATAGAAAGAAGAGGCCTTTGCCCGAGAAGAAAATATGCATTGCCCGTGGTGTCTAGTCTGTAGGCCTTGAACTGTTTTTGGCAGAGTCTCAGACCCTAGGTTTTTCTTTTTTCCATATATTTAATATGAAATATAAAAAAATCAAATGAGTTATCATTAAAACTGTATTTCAACCTTTGCCCTATAATTGCAATGAACTATTTTCCCTTATTTTAATTATTATTTTTTCTTTTTACTCTAATATGTTATTTTAAAGCTGATAGTTGCTAAATGTAATTAATTTTTTAAGGAAATTCAAAATCAGTGGACTCCTTTGGTCTTGCTGGTTTGTCAGAGCCATTGAACGCTCATCTCTCCTGTTAGAAGTGCTGCAGAAACTCCATCTGGGAAATTTACACTTAGGTGCATTTGAATGTGTCATGCTTGAGTGCCAAAATATATTTGCATCTATTCAAGCACTTAGAGGGAACAGGTGATTGTCTAGGGAGTGGAGCTGAGGAGCCTTTGATAAAATTTTCATTTGCTGAAGGGCTGCTATGAGTTGTTCAGTGACAAATTAAAAAAAGAATTTTAGTGGAAATAGAAACAGAAATAGATTTTCCAGCAGTTTAACCAAGATGTCTAGTGAACAGAAGAGCCCTTTCACATTTTACAGAGAGCCAGCAGATCACGGTGTCTAACTTCCCATTTAACCTACCTGCCCTTGCCCTTAAGCACTCATTAGATTTCTTCCTCAAATTTGAGACCTGCAAAGCTGACACCTGTCACTTGCACATGGATGATTCATTCAGCAGAGATTGTTGAGTGTCAGAGCCCTAACTGTTCTTAAAGACTGTGCCCAAGGCCAGTGGTTCTTAGTGTGTCCTCAGGTCAGCAACGTCAGCATTACCTGGGGGCCTTTCAAAAATGCAAATTGCCAAGCCCCATCCTTGACCCGCCAAATCAGAAAATCTGGGGGTGGGCCAAGCAATCTAGTTTTTTTTTTTTTTTTTTTTTAAATAAGTCCTGCAAGTGATTCTGATGCATCTGTATCAGAACATGTCAGTATGAGGACCAAGGCTAACCACAAATTCTTGCCCCAGACTTTGGTACAGGAGACAACCATTTGTCAGTCTCTTTAAACCCCTTTCATCTCCTGTTTGAATCATTACATCTATTTTTCATGATCTCTCCTTTTTTTTTTTTTTTTTTTTTTTTTGCAGTACACAGGCCTCTCACTGTTGTGGCCTCTCCCGTTGCAGAGCACAGGCTCCGGACGCGCAGGCCCAGCGGCCATGGCTCACGGGCCTAGCCGCTCCGCGGCATGTGGAATCTTCCCGGACCGGGGCACAAACCCGTGTCCCCTGCATCGGCAGGCGGACTCCCAACCACTGCGCCACCAGGGAAGCCCTCTCTCACTCCTTTTTAAGTTTCATTTTTAGCTCGACATCCCCACGGGGTGACTTTACAGTGTGTCTTGGTGTGGATATCTTAGAGTTTACCTGTTTGGTGTTAAATGGGCTTCTTGAATCTGTACGTTTCTATCTTTCTCCAGATTTGGGAAGCTCTCAGCCATTATTTGTTTAAACATTGTTTTTCTGCACTATACTCTTTCTCCTCTCTTTCTTGGATTCTGGTTACATGAATGTTTAATATGTTAGTATTGTCCCACAGATCCCTGAGGCTCTAATTACTTATTTTTATCTTTCTGTAAGCTTTTTTCCTCCTTGCTTTTCAGATGAGATCATTTCAGCTGATCTGGCTTCACATTCACTGGTTTTTTTTTTTTCTCTCTGTCATCTCCATTCTGCTATTGAGCCCATCCAATGAGTTTTTTAAATTTTGGTTACTGTGCTTTTCAGTTGTAATATTTGATTCTTTTGTGTATACTTTATTTCTTTCTTGAAACTTCTTATTTTTCACGAGTGTTCACCCATGTTTGACCTCTTTTTTGTTTTTGTTTTTTTTTTAGGGCCCATCATTTTTGTTTCTAAGTCATCTGATATAGAAAACTAAGAGTTTTTTATTATGGAAAATTTCAAACATATACAAAATACAGAATATTATATTTAACCTCCATGTACCCATCACCCAATTTCAATAATTATGAACATTTTTTGCTTTTTTCATCTAGGCGTTCTCCCCTGACCCCACCCCACCCCCTCACACACATTTTTCAGGGCATCCTATAGGATAAATTGAACAATTTTATAATAGCTGATTCAAAGTCTTTATCAAATAAGTACAACATCTCTGTGATCTTGGCATTAACATCTGTTGTTTGTGTTTTGCTATGCAAGTTGAGATTTTTTTTCCAGTTCTTTATATGCTGAGTAATACTGAATTGCATTTTGGACATTTTTATATTATATTGTAAGACTCAGGGTCTTGTTTCAGTTCCTTGGGAAATGTTGATTTTTGCCTGTTTGTTTTAGCACGCAGTTGACCTGGTCGGATTTAGACCATAAGTGAGAATCAGTCTGTGGGTCGTGATTCTAGTTCCAAGGTCCATTCAGTTTTCCAAGCCTTTGTGGTGCTATTCCAGTGTGTGCCATCCAGCGGCCAGCCAGGGAGCTGAGCAGTGGTCTGGCTCTTAGTTTAACTCTGAAAGTCTCTGTGTGCTGCTGGGGGTCAGCTCCATGTGTGCACCATTGGGGGTGGCCCAGGAATTCATACACAATTCCATGAGGTTGCCTTCCTGAACTTCTCCCTCTACACATCTCTCAAGTACTTTCTGGTTCCTTGGGTCTTTCCTTTTCTGCCCTCCAGCTAGACGTCTGGAGCTTTATTTATACTACTCTTTCATGTTCTTCCTGTGCTTGTGCCCATGTCTGGGCCGAGCAGTGAGAGGACAGAGAGGAGAACAATAAAGCAACTGGCGTCTGCCCCACCCTCCTGGGTCCACAGCTCCTGGGATTGGAGAGAGATTTTCCCCTGCCTCCCAGATTTAGGCACCTGTGGGCCCCCTGCTGCTGCCACTATTGCTGCTAGGGGACCCTCTCTCTCCTCCTGGAACCAAAACTAGAAGCTTCTTCTGGAGTTCTCTCTTTTACACTAATGTCAACTTTTGGGTGTCTTCCCAAGCTTTGGGTTTCTTTCCACATCATGTCCCCAGATGAAGCCGGGGACACTGGAGGAAAACAGTGATAAATTCATCATTGGTCAGTGGTGCTTTAGGTCCTGGTCTCTTTCAGTCCACCTGCTTCTGTTTGTTTTCAGACCCCTCAAGTAGCTGCTGCATGTGTTCTGTCCAGGCTGTCAGGTGTAGCTGCATTCAGAGGGAGAGGCAGGTGGAGGATGCTGTCGCATCTCGGGCAGAACCAAGACTTCTCCCCAGCGTGGCTTCAGACTGATGAGAAAGGAGAGATTTACCCAAAGCCAAGTTCCAAAATGAATGAATGTATTTGTCATAATGGTCCATGGAAAAAAGTGACTTAGATACAGAATTGTCTAAAGGCTGGAAAGTGGGTGAGGTGGGGGGCAGGAGTAGCCTTGGCTGCTGAATCTTGGCAGGTTTGTACGGCTCCCAGATCCCAGACTGGTGGCGTGGATTTTCTGTGGGATGTGCTCACCCTTCCGCAGATTAGTGATGTGGTTGCGGAGGTGAAGGACAGCGCAGTGTTTTTATAGCCTGGGGAGGCTTGGGGGTGGGCCGTAAAGAGAAGGAGTTGATGAAGGTAGGAGACTCTTGGTGCTTAGGGAGAGGGGAGCAAGGGAGGCATTTTGGAGGGAAGGATGGGATGTGGACAGCCTGTGGGAGGCAAGGCTGAATAGTTGAGATTGTTACTAACGAATGAGTAGTATTGTTGGTAACAAAGAATATGAGGTACTAGGTACCAATGGAAGGAGAGTTACAGTCAGCCCTCCGTGTGTGTGGCTCCGCCTCCCAGTGAATTCAACCAACTGCAGGTTGAAAATATTCAGGGAAACATTTCCAGAGAGTTCCAAAAAGCAAAACTTGAATTTTCTGTGCTCTAGCATTTACATTGTATTTACAGCTATTTACATAGCATTTACATTATATTAGGTATTATAAGTAAGGAGGATTGTGTAGGTTATATGCAAATACTAGGCCATTTTATATAAGGGACTTGAGCATCCCTGGATTTTGGTCTTCCTGCGGGCGTCCTGGAACCATCCCCCATGAGGGATGACTGTGCTAATAGTTTGACCAGTTAGTGTAATGCCTTCTATTCAGTACCTTAAAATGTAACATTTTATTGTCTGCTGTCTGGAATCACCCTCTGATTATCTCTTATACTTTCTCCAGTGTCTTTTGGAAGGATGAGACCTGCTCCATATACTCTTTTCGTATCTCCCCTGAGGCTTTAAGAAGAAAAAATTGAGCTCCCACTCACCCCACAGCCACACCCACCTAAAAATTTCTTTGGGCGGACGGGACTGGAGCATCTTGAAATTTTGTAAAGCTCCACACTTAGCCCATGCGCCCAGTTGGGCAAATGATTCTAGTTGATTATTTGGCTGGAAATCTCAATAACAACGATCGAAAATCAACTTTCTTTCTTCTCCGGCGTCCCAGAACCTAATTTGGCAATTTTTACTTTGCCAAAAGTAAGCAAGGGTTTAAGTGGTTTATCTGAAACAGGATATTGCAAGTCCACATTTGAATGATAAACATTGGAAAGGAGGGGACAGGGCCTCTAGGGGGCTTTTTGGTAAGGTGTCAGGTGCATTTACATCCTTCACCAATATTAACAGGCGATCTGATGGCATGCTTTATACCTGCTCCCCTTGATGCGGAGCGCCTGTCACTCAGCTGAGCCTGCTGTCAGCCGCAAGCCATGTGACCTGTTTGAATCCATTAGTATTCGTGTGAAATTTTCACACCCACCACAAGCACCGTGTCAGATCTTAAATCTTCCCCATCTCGCTGCCCAAAGCCATTTTGAGATAGCGAAAAATTACTACATTTCAAGTGTCTTAAAAGCCAGTGTCACAAGGGTCCAAGGCCCTAGAACATATTACGTCATCTGTTCTTAAGTATTGACATATGTTAGTGGAAATTAGACTCTATCAGGGCCCCCAAATGGTGCCATCATCATAACTTATTTTAGTGTAAATATTTTTAAGGCCTTTTATATGACTTAAAATTATCACACACAAAGCAAGTTTCTTTTAGCTTGAACTAGGAAACGAAATAAGAGCTTCACCCATTCTGCCTCACCCAACTTCTCATGCGATACCATTCCAGAAAATTTTTCTGGACAGAGCTTTGCTTTTCTGACTGTTGTATCTAAAATGAAAACCTCTCTTTCACTGAGCACGGTTTAGCAATGCGTTATATATCCTGTCTGTGTGTGTGTGTGTGTGTGTGGTGGGCCGTAGAGGAGGGCCTTTCTAATGTATGGTTAAATTCAGAATGTGGAGCCCTGAAGCAGCATTTCTAAAGGCCTCCAGTTTTTTGGCCTGTAAGCTCATATTACATTGCACCATACCCTTTTGGGAATACAGTTGTTTTATATGTTCATATTAATGGTAACTCAGAATGAAATAATTCGAACATCATCACCTCAGAAATATTCATATGACAACATTGAATTTAAAACAGTTGATTTTTATTCGTGCAGTAGCAGAAATAGAAAATCTCGCATAAAATTTGAGGACCATAATTAATAGTGATATTAATGATTATTATCTCTACAGTCCTTAGAAATCACTAGAAATCTTTACATGTTTAATTTTTTTCAGTGTGCCTGAAATATTAAAATAGAAAATCAGTGGTTTCATTCACAGAGACTTAAGTAAAGCTTTTTTTTGTTCTTACCAAGTGTCTTTGTCTACCTTTTTCTAATGTCGTTTCCCCTCCACCCCCTTCTAAGATTGTCTGGAATTTGTCTGTCCTCAAGTATTTAACAGGCTCTCAAGTGATCTCAAAGATGCCGTCATATATTTCAAGGAGGTTTAGATATACTCTAAAAATGACAGATTAAGTGCGTCACAGAAAGTCCATGTGCTGTGATTAATCACATTAACCTCAGATCAAGGAGTCGCTCATAGTTAAGGAGAATTTAAGATCTGGAAGGAAGCGTTGAAGACTCGGTGAGGGAGCTGAGCCCTGGAGGGGTTACCCCATCAGGCAGGACACACGAGCTGGGTCTCTTCCGAAGGCCTTGTACCGTCACTCACTCTCAATCATTCATTCATTCATTGCCTTTCCCCCTTCAGCTTTTTGCTTTTTTTTTTTTTTTTTTGCGGTACGCGGGCCTCTCACTGCTGTGGCCTCTCCCGTTGCGGAGCACAGGCTCAGCGGCCATGGCTCACGGGCCCAGCCACTCCGCGGCATGTGGGATCTTCCCGGACCAGGGCACGAACCCGTGTCCCCTGCGTCGGCAGGCGGACTCTCAACCACTGCGCCACCAGGGAGGCCCCAGCTTTTTGCTTTTTAAATATACTCACAAGTCTCCTTTAAACAAAAATATCACAAAATATCCCATAGGGTCTGTCAACTCCCGACTCCAGCTACTCCCAACTCTGTCTTTCTCTTCATAAACAGACTTCTTTTTCTTCTTCTGTTTTTTATTGAAGTGTAGTTGACTCACAATATTGTGTTAGTATCAGGTGTACAGCAGAGTACGCAGACTTCTTGAATGAGTTGTCCACACTCAGGAGACGTCAACTGCGCTTTCCCTGGGCTTCTGAGGTTTTCCTTCTCCCCCTCTGAGGGTCCTTCTCTGTTTCCTTTGCAGGTTCATCTTCCTCTCCTTGAGCCATTAAAAGCCAAGCTCCTCAAGGTGCCCAGTGTTGTTGGGTGGGCCATCTCTTCTCCCACCTCTCTGTTCTCTCCTCTTTCCCACACCTGTGACTTCCTTTATTAGAGATGACTCTCAGATGTATATAGAGATACCACATTCTCATGCACACACACGTATATGCGCATATATGTGTATACATCTCTACCTGTTATCTGTAGAGATGTGTGTGTATATGTGTACATACACATGGATCTTAGGTAGATATGTACACATATATATGTGGGTATGTCTGTCTATATATTTTGAGGTATATAGTTCATCTATAAATTTTTTTTGAATTACCATCAGGATTAATAAGCAATTCTTAATCCTCCAACTTTCTAGATTTCTTCATTTTGATCATTTAACAGAATATACTTGATAAAAACCAGACATTCTTTCTTTCAGAAGTATACTTGCCAACATCAGGAGAACGGCTTAAACAAAATATGCTTTATTTCAGCACCATATCTTCTCATCACAGAGCACCAAATTATCAAAAATTATGCATATATGTATACACACATATAATTGAGAGTAAAGTAGGTAGGAAAGTAGGTAGGTTGGTAGATGGACAGATGGATTGAGAGATCTCCTAGGCGTTTCTTCTGGAGCTTCAGGCCCATATTGCGCTCTGCAAAAGGCATCTCAAATTCATTGTGTGTAAAACCAAACTCAAGATTTCTCCCCCAACCTGATTTTGGTCCTTTTCCAGTGTTCTCAATCAGTGTGAACAGCTCCCCATCCAACTAGTTACAGCAAAGCCCAGGAGCATCTTCTTCACCTCCCTGGTCCCCCATCCTGGTGATCTTATCTCCCAAGTATCTTCTGGATCTGTTTATTGACCTCTTACCCCTCCCTTCCAGTTCTGAGCCGCCATCATGTTTGACCTGGACCACTGCAGTAATCTCTTACCTTGTTTACCTATATTTCCTCTTGCCCTCTGGTACATTCTTCAAACAGTAGAAAAACTGATCTTCCTGAAACTCACGTATCATTGTGTGGTGCTGCTGTTGCGCAAAGCCCTTCAGGGTCTTGCTGTTGCCCCTATGTGAAATACAAGATGCTTTACTGTATCCTGAGCAACTCTACATGCTCCGTCCTCCCCTCTCTCTCCAGCTTCACCTTGTGCAGTGCTCCCCCTGGTTTCCTCTGCCGTGTCTCCCATCACTCATCATCATCATCATCACTTTTTCCTGTCACAGTCTGTTGGATATGCCCCCCCCTCCCCCCGCAAGAGCTTGTCTTAAGCACCACCTCCTTCACAGCATCGTTCCCTAACCTCCCCTGCAGCCAGCCCCCTTCTCGCATGCTCGTGAGCCGGGGGCAGGGTATCTCTCCTTCAGTTGCAGCTTTGCGTTTATTTGTGGAATCGTTTGGTTAGTGAACTCTCCCTCCTGCTTGTTTACATGTTCCATAAGGACAAGGTGTGTGTCCCACTTGTTCACCTCTGCATCCCCACCCCCAGTTCTTAACATAGCGCGGTAAGTGTTCATTCAGTATCTGTTGAGTGAATGGACACGCAGCAGCATCATGTAAAAAAAAAAAAAAAAAAAAAGAAGCACATCTTTTAAGCCAGTAGGTTTGTCCATAAAGGAATACAATAGATGAAAGAGAAGGCACCAGCCTTAACAGAGCCCCTTTTATGTGCCAGGTGGTTTGCACACATTATTTGGATGGAAAGAAGTAATGGTCATAACTCCTTGAAGGGATTTTTATGTGTATTTCATGCAAATACATGGGTGGCAAGATTTTTTTCAGTGATTTAACGTGATATGAAATATGTCTCTGAAATACTATCCTATTTTTCCGTTAACGTATTTTAGCAATTTTCAACTTGTGTGGCTGGGCATTTGATTAACAGAAAAAAAAAAAAAAAAAAAGAATTGGATTAGGTATAATTAACACCTCAGATGAGATTGCCTTGTTAATCTCTAATGTCATTTTAAGAGCATTAAATACACATATATCCTGGACATGGCTACTTAACGTTTGACTTTTGTATGGCACACAGTTTTGAGTCCTAGTCATAAAAGGCATATGGGAAACACCTTTCTTCATTGTGCTAATGGTGCCTTTCCATAATTGGGAAATACACGAATGCAATTTTATATGAGGGGGATAAGCAGACTGTAGGTGGATAATATCCGCTGCTGCCCTTCTGAGTCTCCCAAAACCGTGTGCTGCTTCTCATGTTGACTCCATTTCTGCTAAAAAAACGACAGCCACCAGAACCAATCCTTCGGTTGCTCGCTGTGGTTATGATCTCAACCCGTTAGGTTCTAACCGTATTGAATTTGAAGCTCCTTTGAGAATCTGTGACAGTGTGTCACATAGGCAGGTGGATGTGCTGGTCTGAAGCTCCAGAGTGGCCATGTGGGGAATTGATATTACCTGCAGGGTCCAGGTGGAGCTGGTACCCAACTAGAGGTCACGTGCCCTGTCCAGAGGAGGCAGCCAGCAGTAGCCCAGTGACAGCACAGATCTACTGATACCACATCTTCTAATTTTTGAAGGGAAGCCAGAAACTCAGACTTTTATGTGAAAACTACAGTTTTTTAACTGTTGACAGTGAAGGATTTTGTTTTTTACATCTGCGTGGGACACACAAAACACATCCATGAGCTGATTTTTTTCTCTGACCTTTGTTGCAGATTCTTTATCCTGGCTGCTAGTTCTTCATGGTCTCTCTCTCCCTCATCTGTCCAGTATGGGTTCCTGCTGCTGTTTCACATCCCCTGCATCTTGGCTGGACTTGACTCTCTCCTTTCTCCAAGCCCAGGAGGTGGTCCATCTCCTGTCTCAGGCTCAGACCCTCCCCTCGTCACCCTCACAGGGAGCATCTCTCTTGTCCTGTGAGACCCAGCTTAGGTCCTTGGTGCCACCTCCTGCACCCTGCACTCATCACTTTGATCCGTCATGGTTGACTTCTAGATGAATGTCTTATCTGCACAAATAAGTTGCATTCTTTTTCAGGACAAAGATCGAACATGGGGTTTGGGCGTGGTGGTTTGTTTTGAGACTTGGTTGACTCTCAGGTGCGAATGGGACCAGAAGAGATAGTGAATCTCCTAAATGCCTCCAGTGACAGGGAGCTCACTGCTTTCTGTGACATCCATGCCAGTTTTGGACAGCATTCTCACATCTCTTTGGTTAACTGATTTCTGTTTTTCTTTTCAACAATCAAAAGTCTAATTATCTGTATACTGAGTTTTAAATTAACTCTTACGATATTGTAATGCTTAGATCCCTCACTTCTGCCCTGGGTAACATGAGTATTGTGACACTCGGCTCTAAAAATAAAAGCATTTGAAGATTTAGAATTGGCTTATGTCAGGAGACTTTTGCGACGAAAGCCTCCCCTTACTCTATTGTTGTGTAGTACACTGGAAATCACATCTCAGCTGCAGGATTCCATGTTAGAATGTCACCAGCTAACCAGGTTGCTCACTGTAAGCTCATTGCTGTTTCTGTGTGTTCTTAGGTGCCGTGATACTCCTGGGAAGAACCAATATGTTTCGCTTTAATCATCCGAAGGAGGCCGCCAGGCTCAGGGAGAAGAGGAAGGTGAGCAGCATGGAATCCCCTGGAGCCAACTCTGCTCTGGGAGGGACTGGGGTCGGGGAAGACGGGGTCTCCACTCTGGTTCCAGCAGTTTAACTTTCTGGAGCACGAACCGACCCATAGCCTGGATTGATTCTAGCGGGTTTGTTTCCCAGCAGATGGCTTCCTGGTGAAATAGGCTAGCTAAGTCAGATCCAGAGCAGGAGGAGAGACGCTGCTTCTTGACCCTCCTGTTGAGCCCTGCATCCCCTGAAAGGAGGTGGGCATCATTTCACATTAAGTGGAGAGTGCCTTCCGCTCAAGAGCATCTGTTTTAAGAGTTAACCCCGTATCAGAATCACTTTCATTCAGAAGTTGGCTTTACTTTTTATTTTCACTCACAGTAAATTGGATTTTTGATTAGGGTGTAAAGCAGAGAGGGGGTGAACTTAGGACGATTGGAAGATGCTTCAGCTTGGATGGGGATGACCAGAGGGCACTTGAAGTGCTGGATGAGGGAGGTGGGCAGAGGACCAGAAAGAGACAGGAAGAAATGGAAGGGAGAGAAATCTGTCTAGGGCACCATGTTGACCTTAGACCGAGGAAGAGAATGAAGTCACAGCTGAGTTTTCTGTGAGCCAAGCACTGTGCAGAACCTCCACACGTACCAGTTTATGTGCACAGGGGCTGTTATTACACCCATGTCACAGATGATCGAGGTGAGAAACTGAGGCTGGCCTGTCCCGTGGCCAGCAAGCGGGGAGCCGGGGCTGCAGCCCTGACTGCTGACCCAAATATGTGGTCCTTCAACCCTGAGTTATGCAGCCCCGCATCTCAGCCTGCTTTTGCTGGGGTTGCCCAGAGTTGCCAGTGCCTTAAATGCGGAATAACGAGAAAGCTGCAAACCCCAGCCTTCCCCAGGGCTGCCAGTTCCAGCCTGTGAAGCCTATTGTCTGTTCCAGCCCAGAGTTGCCCTGGAGGGCCCTTTTCAGGACAGAGTTGCAGGGAAGAGAGGGAAGGAAACAGGTTTGCTGGTAACTTTCCATGGAAGCAAAACAGGTTAGGCTGTTGCTCTTTTGGTCTCTCTTCACCTCTCCCTCTCCCTCTTTGTTACTCAGCAAGTGTGAGTGCTGCTCCTGCCAGGGGACAGGGTTGACACAGATGCCGTCACCCCTTCCCTCCACTTGAACGCAGCAGCCAGGTCAGGGAGATCCACAGGGCTGAGCAGTTCCAGTCCGAGCGCACTGGGGCCCTGCTGGCGTTAGCGTGGGGCTTCGGTTCCAGATGGATCCCTGGCCTGACCCCTGACGTGCATCCTCAGAGAGACCAGTTGTGTGCAGGCTGATGGGGGGCATGAGCCCCTCGTTGCCTCTCCCCAGTGGAACGTGGGGAGCACAGAGTATGGCCTTCTCTTGCTGCCGAGGTAACCGCTCTGCCCTGTGTCTGCTCTTAGAGTGGCCTTCTGTCCTCCCTCAGCTTGTCCATGACCGACCTGTCCAAGTCCTGCGAGAACCTCTCTGCCGTCATGCTCTACAACCCAGGGTGAGTGGACAGCGGCGTTGCCTCCCCTGGGGTTGTCACTGTTGTGGTGTTTGTCGTGTCAACCCCATTAAAGTCATTAATTAAAAAAAGAAGTCA
>RJWK010024696.1:0-28172 GCA_004363435.1 Platanista minor | reverse complement strand
CTCACTAAGAAAAAGACTGGCAACACAATAACAAAAAGGTGGGGGGGGGGGGCATGAGACTTCACAAAAGGGAATATTCAAATAGTCAATAAATATATGAAAAGGCTCTCATCTTCATTAGTATACAAAGAAATACAAATTAAAACTACGAAGTATTCACCTACCACACCCATTAGAATGGTCAAAATTGAAAAGACTAACAATACCAACTGATGGGGAGCAACTGCAACTCTCATACCCTGCTGCTGAGGGTGTAAGTTGGTACAACCACTTTGGAAAATTGTTTGATGGCATCTCCTAAATTTGAACATGCATGGTTATCTATGACAGCAATTTCACTCCTAGGTACACCCACAGAAATGCATGTAAGTGTGTACCCAAAGACATGTTTAAGAATGTTTACAGCATTATTTATAAATAACTAAAAACTGGAAACCTAAATGTCCTTTAATAGTATAATGGATAAATTGTGATATATTCATACAATGGAATTCTATAGAACAATAAAAGTGGAAAAAACTATAGCTACACACACAATAAATGGGTAATCTAACATGACATTTTGTACAAAGTCAGGCATAGGCAATGCATATTTTTAAAATTCCATTTGTATAAAGTTCAAAGCAGGTAAAACTAATCTATGCTGTAAGAAGTCAAGATAGTGGTTACCTTTAGGTAAGAGGGAGAGGTAGAAAGTGTAAAGGGGAAAGGATAATGATACAATTCTTCCCCTGAGTTGTCAGTACACAGATGTGTTCACTTTGGGATAATTCACTGAGCTGTAAACCATTTTGTGCACTTGAGTAAAAGAAATTTCTAAAGCAAAACAGAATATTCAAAAATAGTTTTGTAAAACTAACTAAAAGTCTTCCTTGTGTTTTTCACCATAAGTGAGGAGAGTTTTAATTGATGGGATGTTATCAACAGTGTTCCTCAAACTTTACATATGACTCATCTGAGAATCTTGTTAAAAGGCAGCTTTGATCCAGTATTCTGGTATGGGGCTCACAATTCTTGCATTTCTAGTGTTAACTTAAAGAAAAATGCACAACATGAGAATTGTGGGTTTGAGTTTGATTCGGGGTCTTACTGAGGACTCCCACCTGGGAGACAGCCACTCAGTAGCTCTGAGGAACTGCTCTGAAGATGTGGGCGAGGAGCCAGGATACACATGACCTTTTTTTGGCTGGGAAATACGCATAGTCAGGCATGCATCTTGGTAAAAGATCACTGCTAATCACAAAGAACAGACGTCTCAAGTTAATGATTTTAGGTTTTTCTGTGTGTGGGAAGATGCAAGAATCTGGGGTCGTTGAAATTCTTCCTGAGACTTCCATAGTGGTGCAGTGCCTAAGAATCCGCCTGCCAACGCAGGGGACATGGGTTTGAGCCCTGGTCCGGGAAGATCCCACACGCTGTGGAGCAACTAAGCCCGCGCACCACAACTACTGATCCTGAGCTCTAGAGCCCGCGAGCCACAACTACTGAGCCCGTGTACCACAACTACTGAAGCCCGCACGTCCTGGAGCCTGCATGCTGCAACAAGAGAAGCCACCGCAATGAGAAGCCCACGCACCGCAATGAAGAGTAGCCCCCGCTCGCTGCAACTAGAGAAAGCCTGTGCACAGCAACGAAGACCCAACACAGCCAAAAAGAAAAAAAAGAAAAAGAAAAGAAATTCTTCCTGAGATATGCACCTAAATATCTAGGGGCCAAAGCACAGAATGCCTCATCCTGTTTTTTCATCCTGAATTCCCCGCAGGGTGCACTGTTGGTGGGTGACTGCGGTGGGTTGTGATTTAACCCACTTGTATAACTGGGTGATGAGTGACGTTGTTTATTCTTTTTTGTTCACAGTCTCTCCCCTTTTGGTCATGAATTCGATTAAGGTTTGAGAAGCATTTTATGACAAATTTGTCCCATGGTGCTAGGAAGTCTCATTCCTAGGTTTAGTGAGGATTTCATTGAGAGGCCATTCAAGTGCTATATCTGGATTAGGTCCTGTTAATAACCTAAAAATTCTCTGGATCATCTGTCTTACTAGTCTATTATGATCCAGGAAATGTTTCTCCCTTGTTACTTCTTCCTATATCTATTAAAATTAATTTTATACAGAGCTATATATGTGATCAATTGCCTCAAGATGTTTAGCTGTCATCAACTTTGTCAGAGAACTGGTTACACAGCAGGTGATGCAAGAAACAACAACCATAAAATAACAGGATATCACTAGTAACATTAATAAGATTATAGTACAGCAGCAAGAGACACAAAGCATAAACAGTTTAAAAACTACAGAGAGATCAATTAGAACAATGATTAGTATAACTAGTTGCAACCTGAATCATAATAAACCACCAAGTCCAGAGGGAAGCCAGCCAAAGAAGCCAAATTCTGGATGGATCAGGTAGAGAGAAAGAGATGTTAACTAACTATAACTTAAGAAGGCTTATCATCACTTATTTGACAATGCTTCCCATGTAATTTAACACACCAAATAAGTATAATTAGTTTAATACCTCTCTTTGAGATGTTTCAGGGGCCCTCTGAAACATCCCAAAGTTAGCTAGAGGTCAAAAGAACTCTATTTAGAATCTGATTTGGGGAAGTTTGTCAAAAATATCAAAAGTTTTAAAAACACTTGATCAATTAGGATTGTAGCGTAGATCACTGTGAAACAGTACTTATTCATTTAACCAAAGTGATAACAAAAGATTTCAAAGGCAAACATAGAAAGTAACAACAGATTACTTAAGAGGTAAAGAAACTGTTATCAAAAGCAGATATTCCAAAAAAACTTTGTCCTCTTAACAGAAAGAATAAAATTCTAGTTTTGTACAACCTTACTTTTAAGATTCATTTATTTAATTTGTTCTAATCCTAGCCAGTCCTAACCATACACAAAACTCTTTTCTCAGGGTTCCTTTTCCATAACCTTTCTATAATTTCCTTTTTTTATCTTTAACCTTAGCCTCCATTAGGACCCCATCAACAAGTCTTGGTCTTATAAGGAGTCCCAGAAACTTTTTGTTTTTATCCGCCAGCTGTTTTATACATTCCTGTATAAAAGGCTTTGGGGTCCTGAGTGAGGGGTCCAGCCAAGGAACCCAGGCCCTTTTGACAATGTTTAACTTGATTAATTGGCCTACCTGTTGCTCTAAGCAATTGCTGATGGGGTCTCTCAGTGTAAATTTTCCCTTTCAGCCCCTCAATTTTTTCCAAACTGGGGTAAATAGAGCAAAGTTGTTTGGGGCCCTTTAATATTGGGTGGACCCACAGAGGGTCCCTTTGGCTCATCCAACCTTAAGTAGTGCTGTTTCAAAGCCTTTGTTTTAATCCCATGAATATCCAAGCCACAGGACTTTCCCCTTAATAACCCTTTCTATTCCCTTGTTAACCTAATTAACATTAATTAAACTAATGTTTTATTAGCATCTGTAAGACCCAGTGAGGGAAGGTGAGATCACAAATTCAAATAGGCTTCCCGAACAGATGTTTTTTTTTTTAAACTAAGGGAGTTCTTAAGGTTAGTCATTACATTTCTTCGTGTCCACCTTTTAATTTGGTCTTTCCATAGTTACCAATAAAATAGCTGTTTACAAGGAGAGCTCTCTAAAAATTTACCAGTTTAGAAGTTTTTCCAATTTAAAGGATCCATCATTTGGCCATTGATGAGTAGGATCCGAATAGGGATTCAAATGAGTAAGACACAAGAGGTGTCCCCATAGGATCGTGCAAAGGATGCAGCCCTCACAAGATCCAGAAAGTTTATTTGCAAAAATAGTCTAAGAAAGTAAGGGCCTTTATTGTACAGGTGGATCCAATGAAACTTGACATGATGAAGGCCCCTTATGGATTGGGAACCCTTATGACAAACTCTCCTGAGAGCGCTGACAGGGCCAAAGGGACTGCTCGGAATCTGAGTCTCTTCAACTGGCTTCCATATGTACACTGTATGAGTACCTTCCAGATGGCAGAGGCCAGAAAGAGTTTTCTCACTGATCAACAAAGCAAGCTCTCAAGACATAGAACAAGATGCCTAAGAAGATCAGGTACATTTACATCTCAAAGGCATAGGGAGATAATGCAAGTTCCTCCTAGAAGGGTGTCTGGGTTTCTCCCTGCAGACGACTAAAACCACCATGGGTGCTCAAGCACTGGATGGCCAGTTCTAATGTGTACAACCCCAGATGAGCGTATCTTTAATTAATGAGTGGGTTTCTCTACGGGACCGCTGCATGGTATGAGGACTTGCCTCCACCACTCCTGTAAATTTCTCAGTTGCCTAAGAAAGCTGTAACCAGCTGGGAGGAGCATTTTGTCTCTTATTTTGGAGCTAAAAGCTCTCATATGGTGTCTTCATTTTTATTCCAACAAACTCTGTTAAAGTAGCCCATTCAAGGAAAGACACCAGGTTAGCCCTTACCTAATCATCCAGTCCAAACCTTTCCAGGGTCTTTCAGCTAGGCAATTTTCTCAGTGCATTTGAACTGAGCAACCTTCCCAGTGTCTTTCAACTGAGAATTCAGGTACCTCTTCTTGAACTGCCTTAAGTTCAAGGAAAACCTACTCCTCGTAACAAGTTTACCAACCACTGAATAAAACTCAGAATCGTCAACCAAGACAGGAGATCCAAGACCAAGAGAGACTTACCCAGTCACTGAGGAGGTCGATAGGCCTTCTCTAAAAAAGTTTCCTTACGTCCTTTGATCCCATCTGCTGACCTCAGTCTCCAGGCAATCACCGATCTTCCTTCTCACGGTAGTTTTGCTCTCCTGTTGGCTTAAATTTGCATTTCCCCATGACTCATGACATTATCTTTTCATGTACATATTGACCATTACTTACATCTCCTTTGGTGAAGCACCTATTGAACTCTTTTCCAACATTTTTGTCTTATGAGTTTCTTGTATATTCTTATATGTAAGTCCTTTGTCTGATTTATGTATTGTAAATATTTCCTCCCAGTCAGCAGCTTGCCATTTTCTTTTCTTAATGGTGTCTTTTAAAGAGAAGACAGTTTTAAACTTGAAAAACTTCAATATGTCCATTTTTTCTTTGATGGTTAGTGACTTTTGCATCCTAAGAAATTTTTGCCTAACAAACTTCGAAGAGATTTTCTCCTGTGTTTCCCTGTAGAACTTTTACACTTATAGGTTTTATGTTTAAATCTGTAGGCCTTTTTGAGTTAATTCTGTATATACTGTGAGATAAGGGTTAAGGTTCTTTTTTTTTTTCCCATAAGGATATACAGTTGTTCTTGAACCATTCATAGAAAAGACTACTTTTCCCCCATCAAATTACCATGACACTTTAGTCAAAAATTAATTGAAAGGTGGGGCTCTATTTTTGGACTCTGTTCCCTTCCATTGATCCATAGGTCAATCCTTAGGCCAATACTCACTAGCTTGATTATAGTTTCATATAAGCCCTGCTATCAGGAAGGATAAATTTGTTCTTCTTCAGAATTATTTTAGCTATTCAAGATTCTTTGCATGTTCATGTAAAATTTTAAATCAGCTTGTCTGATTTTAATGTCTGTCCAAAAGTCCTGCAGGAATTCTGACAAGCATTGTTTTAGAATCTATAGCTCAGTGGGGAAAAACATATCTTAAAAGCACTGTCCTACAATCCATGAATATGGATTTTGTCCTTTTATTTTGGTCTTTAAAAACTTTCCTTCAGTAACGTTTTGAAGTTTTCAGTGTACGGGTTTTTCACATTTAAAAATATTTTGCCCCTAAATACTTTTTTGGTGCTATTATAAATTATTTGAATTTTGTGGACAGTATAATTTGTTGACATAAAATTGATTTGTTAATGTTATTTCCTGCAATCTTGTTAATTCAATTATTAGTAGTACCATTTTTGTAGTCCTTACAGTTTTTTTGGTATGTGCTCATGCCATCTGTGAACAGTTTTACTTCATTCTTCCCAATCTTTATTGTACTGATGAGGACCTCATATACAAGTTTGAAAAAAGTAGTGAGAACATACATCCTCATCTTGGTGCATCTCTTAGGGTCAAAGTATTCAATATTTTATCCTTACTTATGATGTGACCAGTAGGTATTTTTTAAATTCCCTTTATTAGGTTGAGGAAGTTCCCTTCCATTCCTTGTTTGCTGAGAGCTGCTAGCATGAACTTTGTAAAATGCTCTTACTCTACCTATTGAAACGACTATGTGGTTTTTCCTCCTTAATTCTGTCACTATGGTAAACAATACTAATTGATTTTTAAATATTATACCAACCTTGCATTCCTCCCACTCTGTCTTCATGTAAAGTTGGTATAATATTTGAAAATCAACTGTATAAAAAAATTCCTTTTTATACATCGTTGGATTCAAACTGCCAACATTTTGTTAAAGACTTTCAGAACTTTTAAAAGGGTAATTAATTGATTTAGAGCTTTCTTTACTTGAAATACCTTTGTCTGAGTTTGGTATAAGGGTAATGCTGACCTCATAAAAGGGTTCCCTCCTGCGTTCTAAAATGTTAAGATTGGTATAATTTCATCCTTAAATGTCTGATAGAATTCACCAATGAAGCCATCTAGGTTTGGGATTTTCTTTGTGGAAAGGGCATTAATTCAATTTCTTAAAACAGATTAAGGGCATATTCATATTTTCTATTTCCTTTCATGTCTGTTTTGGTCATTTGTGTCTTTCAGGAAATGTATCTCTTTCATCTAAGTTGTCAAAATTACTTGTCTATAATGTCTAAACAAAAACAAAGGGGACACAGGCCAGACCCACCTTTGGGTGAGACGCAATTCCTGACTACACATCGACAATGTTATTAGGAGGTACTTGATGAAGTATTTAGGGGTGAGGAATCACCACGACATCTACGGAGAGAGAGGGAGGGAGGGAGCAATGAGCAACAAACATTATTAAACTGGTGAATACAGGGTTAAGGCTCTATGGACATTCACCGTACTATTTCTACAACTTCTGTAGATTTAAAACTTTTCCAAAAAGTAGTTAAATGATATATTCATATTCTACAACCCAGTGATTTAAAGAAATAATCAGAAAACCACATACATACTCTGTCTGCACAAGTTTTATCATGGATCAGAGTTTGAAAACACCCTAAATATCCCACTCTTAAGAGGACTGGATAAACAAACTATAGTATGACACCAAAAACTCAACAATAATGACAACAACAGCAAACACCACAAATTTCCCAAGAGTATCCACGTGGAAAATTCTCAATATAGACAGACTATGGAAGGAAAAAGTTATAACACTGAATATATGACCCCGTTCTACATGCACGGGAAAAAGACTGCAAAATAACAATGCAAAAAATGTGGTTGGGGGCTTCCCTGGTGGCGCAGTGGTTGAGAGTCCGCCTGCCGATGCGGGGGACAAGGTTCGTGCCGCGGAGCGGCTGGGCCTGTGAGCCATGGCCGCTGAGCCTGCGCATCCGGAGCCTGTGCTCCGCAACGAGAGAGGCCACAGCAGTGGGAGGCCCGCATACCGCAAAAAAAAAAAAAAAATGTGGCTGTCTGGGAGTGGTGGGCTTACAGATGAACCTGACCTGTCTTCACACTCTCGTTGAGAATCACTTGAAGGATTCCAGATCATCTCATCGCTCCAGGGGTGACAGCAAGGACAGCTTGCATTGATTTAGGGGCCTAGCGGGCCAGGAGGCATGGGTCTGGATTGACTCCAAGAGGGAGGGAGATCCCCGTGGTGATCACTGGCCACAAGGGAGTCCAGCAGAGGGGAAACAACAGAGGACTGGAGGAGAGGCACACAGACTCTGAGACTTGGTCTCACTCCCTCCAAAACAGGCAAAGGTTGGGAGACTGAGGTGGTATCGGTGAAAAAAGTTAAGTTTCCTACACATATAAAAGCAACTGCCCTTCTACTTTGTTCATTCCAGAAGTACCTCTGTAGACTTGGTGCCCATTATTACAGGAAATCCCCATGGAACAATGAGAACTAGAGTTGAAAGATCTGGGTGGAGGGTCTGAATCCGCTCCGCCTGCCATGGTCTGGGGCAAACTGTGTAGCCTTTCTGAGCCTATTTGCACTTCTGAAAACCTGGGATGATGATGATTTTAATCATCGTCCTCCCATGTCAAAAGATTGGGTGAGAAAAGTAGCAATTCAGTACTACCAATAAGCTTTGCCACAAGAAACCATGGAGTGGTCAATGTTCAGGCTGATAAGGACAGTGAGTGAACTTCATCAGATGGGCAGCACAGAATACTAGGGATCTAGAAGCTTACTGGTCAGAGGCCCTTCCAGGGAGGGATTAGGAGGGCAGGAACCACCCTTACAAAGGGAGATGAGTATGTAAGCATCCTTGGTTTTCACCATAAACATGCTGCAAATAAGAGAAGGGGACCAGATGATTCCCCTCACACACCATGAGAGAGGGGAAACTGCACCAAGCCCTAAAACCTGGGGTGGCTCCAGGCCTCCGAATGGGGCAGCTGTGTCCTCCCTGAGCACAAAGCTGACCATGTGCCCTGCACTACTGTCCTAGGTTGGAAACTGAAGAACAACCAGATTCCCTCTTGAAATGCTTGGTCGTACCAGCTGGTAACCACACGAGTAGAAAGATTATTTTGACAGGGAGTAAGAAGCCAGGGATGGGACAAGATATCTGCCTAACCTGCTGCTGGAGACATGCGAGGAAGATGAGGAGAGAAATATTTTATTCTACCTTCTGAATTCTCCTCCCTGAAACTCACAGGACAAATCTTTCTGGGTTTGGGGTCAGCAAGGAGTTCAGCCTCTCATACTGAGATTCCTGTTTTACAAAAGTGATCTACTCTTAAGACTGTGAAATTGACCCACTTATTTGAATCACTGTTACCCAGATTCACTTAAAAAAAAAAAATCCACTGCTTTCTACATTAGGAACTATGAAAGCAAGAAACATGGTCAAATCGGGATGTTGAGAGGTAGGTTGAGGATTGGCCACTGAAACTGTAAAAATAATACAAAGGCAAACTCCAGAGGTGAAATTCAGGCAATTTATTGTAAACAGGATTACCCTAGCACTCTACCACATACTGGCTGTGTCACATGCTCTCTCTTCCACATCAAGTAGAGAAAAAGAAGACTTTTCAAAAAGTCACGGGTAACTAACACTTTAGTGTGTTTCACAAATCTCCTTTACTAAGCGCTGAGTAAAGAGCAGTATCCAGGTAGTCTGTCATTGCTCAGGGACTGCAGCTTGGACCCATGTAGCTGAATCCATAAGAATGCCTGAGTGATCCAACAGTAGCTCTAGATCCAAAGTGGAAACCAGACAATGCTAGAGCACGCTCAAGAGCAACCACAGGTTCCTGTAAGACTACATGAGATGCCTTTCAGATTTCTTCACGTGACTTTCTTATAAAAATGACACTGTTAAATTTCACCCCCTCCCTTTTTTTTTTAAAGAGCAAAAAGTTACCCAGTAGCACATAATTTTCCACAGAAAAGATATAAGTGGATTATTTACTTTTCCAGTGGTGGATTTATGCACTCAGGACTAGTTTTTGATCCCTCTTATACATATCTGCAGTTTGATGAAAAGCTGCATAGTCTACAAGTGCATAAAACCAGAAGGAAGTGATGATGACTCACGCACCTTCTGATGGACAAAGACAGGCTTCATACAAGGAAGCTCTTGAAGGTAGGGGTAAAAAGATGGTTACAGCACCACATATGTCTGACAGTAGAAATGGAGCCCCGCTTTCAAAAGCAGCCTCCACAGTTGTGATTATCATTCTTGCCCCAAATTCAGATTATTCAGAAAAATAGCAAATGTGAAAACTTAAGATGTGAAAAGACATGACTCTACAGAAAGAAGTCCTGGCAAATCAAGTCATATGGAGGTAAAATGTCATTTAAAAATGCCGTTCTTTACTTTGTCTGAGTTAGTGAACTACAGGGCCACTTACTGTTACTAGTGCCTGTATGTCTCCAATTTCTCTTTAAGTTTTAATAACAGTAAATATTTCAAAACAGCTGTTAAATCTACAGTAACAATTTTATCCAAAATTATATCTCATGAAAAAAATATTTTTTAAAAGTTCACTCCAGTCATCATCTGTGTGTTTGTATGTTTGAATTTATATATTCAAAAAGTAACTTTACACTTAAGGCAGTATTAGACTGGTAGCAAAACAGGATTTAGAGTCTCTATGGAGAGCACGCTATTTAAGAATCCAAGGCTTTCCTTTTTATACCTCCAAAAAGGTGTCTTTGCATGTGTTGCCTTTCATATTCATAATGGGGCAAATATTTTGGTTCATATACTGACTGCAATTTCGTGGTAGTAAAAAGCTACAGGTGTTTAGAATAGATGACGTTGGAAAAGCATGTCACACACTCAGTGGGTACTGAAGTTGACCCTGTTTGTTTTTGTTAAATAAATACAGCAACGTGTTGATGGGAAAAAGTGACACTGATGGAACACTGCAAACCAACTATGAACAACAAGAATGTCAATATAATTCAATCAGAAAAAAACAAATCACAGTAATCCTGAGAAATTCAGTTTGGGACAAAATTGGTGTAAGCTAAGTCTGCATTTCTAGCACTGTAAATGAGTAGGGTGGTCTAGAGTTTTCCAGCATTTTACTAGTTTGAATAAAAAACATGTTCAAATTCTATAAAAAGATTAAAACCATGCCTTATATAATCAGCAATTTCACTAATAAAAGAAAATTACATTGCTTTGTTCATTATCTGCCAAATGTAATGTTCTCCATTATTTACATGAAACCATTAAGTAGAAAGCAAAATTGAGGATCCATTTTTAAAAAGGTATTATCTTTCTATATGTTTTGAAGTCTTTTCTGTCAACCCAGGAGGCTTTTAGAAAAAAGCTAACATATTTTTCTTCTGACAAGTGACTATTTTACAGAATAAGGAAGAAAGTTTCTATAGGAATATCATCCATCATTTTAAGTATTGTTATATAAGGGACATTTCTCTTAGTAATGAAAAGAAAACTTTTAAAATATTAAGAGGCATGTATTTTAAAAATATTCTACATCTATAAGATTTTGTAATTTAATTACTTTGGATTTTTAATATTTCTACATAATGATATTTGACAACTTTTTTTTTTTTTTTTTTTTCTGTTTGTCTCTCTTAATAGTGAACCAGAAAATATTAAAGTGGCCAAGATTGTTTTCCTAGCCCTTGGAAGACTCAGGAATGCATCCACTTGTACTTTCCCGCCCGTGAGGAATCTTCAGAGTTTTGCAGCCATGAAGTTAATATGTGGTTTCACAAGGGGAAACAGAGGCAAACCACGCTTGAACTCAGTCATGTTCTGAATCACTTCAGGCTGCAAAGAAAAAAAGTTTTCTCTTAGTGTATTTAGCCTAAAAAGCAGACTGAACAGGACATAAACTTTATTTTTACATATACACACTAGTTTCTACACTATATATTACATTTTATATCTACTGACCTCTCTTCCTGGATCAGTAAGGTCAGAGGGTCTATGCAAACCTATAGTGAATGTCTCCAGTGGGACTCTGGGCCAGAGGGAAGAATCTTGGCTTTCCTCCGGGCACTCAAGGGCAGGCCCACTGAGGGCTCCGGACCGCTGCTTTGGTGGAGTGGTAGAGGCCAGTGTGCCCACCTGGCAAGAGCCTAATTACACTGCCAGCTTCCTCTTCTTGCAAGTAAATGCCAACCTTTCCAGATGATTAAAATGCACAAGCACCATGGAAAAGGCTGGGATAAATGTGGCTGGCGATGACTCACTGCAGAGTAACACAACTGTTCAAGCTAGAGGACAAGGAGGACAAGGGCAAAGGCTAAGTCTCTGCAGCTGAAAAAGGAAAGAATGGCAACCTGGTCTTTAAGGGAGACCTAAAGTAGATGCCCGAATACCTTGTAACCTGAAATCTCTAGGTCTTATGTGTCCTGGTGAACAAGCTCCTTCTAAGTAGGAAGTCCTCTAACAGGGCAAGCTAACATGAAATTTATATTTCTTACTTGTGGCAAGGCTGGTGCTTGTGATAAATTTATATCATTTTGACATGGGAACTCTCCAACCACAGGACCTATAAAAAACAAAAGGTTTAATGCTTTGCACTTATTGATACTTGTACACAAGAGCAAACAAACAAACACAAACCAGACTCAGCTCACTAAAAATCTGCACCAGGTCCCATTCATGTACCTTTCAGATCCTTTTAGGGTGTGTGCTCCCAAGGCCTTGTTGGCTTGTCCTGCCTCCTATCCAGAGTGTCCCTAATGATGGTTCATGATGTTACTGTGCTTAAATAGCCTTGGCCGCAGCTGCTTCAGTGCCCAGCTCTGACTTCACTGGACCCTGAGGCTCTGGCCACCCGGAAGGACCCAGTAAAACAACCTGGAAGGCTGGGGGAGTAAGTGGTCATGGGGCAAACCCTGGCCAGTCAGAGACAGGAGATGGGAAGGACAGATAAACTGCTCAGCCTTTCCCTGACACATGCAGTTGTTCCATACAGCTTCTTTGGAGATGTCCTACCAGCACCTGGCCTTGTTTTCTTATGGAGCTGTGGCCAGCTCGGCACTGTGTCATCTGCTGTTGGCTCTCTCTTTCACTGCCTCATTTCCTTTTTCCCCTTATTTTTGCTTTGACAGAGCAGACCCTGTCTCCAGTTAGTTCCCCTTCTGTGCCCCTTTACTTCCTGGTGGTTTACAAGGGATGTGACTATGGCATGGTACAGCTATCGTGTGCCTAAAAACACACCTTTGAAAAAGTCAATACTCAATACTTACAAGAATCCATTTCTCTGGCAAGAACATGGACGGATACCTTATGTCTTCTTGGGGCATCTACTGCCAACATTTCCTGGGTGGAAAGAATAGCAAGGTCACCCTTTTGCCCCGCTAAGGAACTTAAAATGAGGTGCTCTCTTACGACCATGAAGAATCAGCTCTCACGCAGTCAGAAACAGTAAAGACGCCTCCCTTTCTTTCCCCTTACCTATAGTATTTCATTTGAACTCCACAAAGATTAAGAGGGTAGGCAAGAATTATTCTTAACCCCATCTTACGATGAGAAAACTGAGTCCAAGGAGATTAAGTGCTCAAGTCCTTACTTACGGCTAGTAAATACCTGGGCAGGGATTAAAACCCTAGCCTAGTTCTCATTGGGGTGTGACGCAGGGCTGCACCTACTGATCTGCAGTGTCTGCAGAGACAATGGCCTGAGCTTAGTTAAGGGATGACCACAATGCTTGGCCCCCTAGAAAAAAAAGAAAACTAACATCTCTTGAGTGTCATCTTGTATCAGCCTCTCTCCTATGTTAGCTCACTTGATTCTCTGTAAGCTAAACATCATGATGATTCCTATTTTAGAGACTCTGACTCTAAAACAAAGAGTCACACAGCTTGGAAGGGATGGTGCCAGAAGTGAGGTTTGCTTGTTCTCTCCATTCCACCACGTTGCTTTGAGGGACTCCCCTTAGTTACTACCAAGAAAGCCAGGAGTGGTTATGTTGGCAGAAGGATCCTGTGGGGAAGTGTCTCCTCACCTTTTCCTTGATGCTGGACCTGTATCTGTCTTTTCCCAAGGGAAAACACAAGTTGTGATGAAGCTTCCCCTGATGCCTCAGCCAGCAGCAATGTTTTGTAACCTCAGAGGAAGAGATCATCAGCAAAGCCAGACTGACTCACGGTTATTTACGGAACAGTTATTGCAAGCCTGGCCCTGTACAGCTGCTATGGAAGCCCTGCTGAGGTTGCACAGCAAGCTTGTCCACGGCTCTGCCAGCTGGCAGAACAGCCTCTTTCAGGAGCTCAGCCCAGGTCAGTCTCCAGTAACATGCAGTGCCTCATCTGAGAGCATCTTACTGGAGTAAAACGTTTGCTTTCAAATATCTATTCTTGATCCCTTTTACCCAAACCTTCATTGCCTTCTTAACCTGTATCAGTTACAGCAGAATATCCTGTTCAATTTCCTGACCAACTTTGGATAATCCCCATTTTTCTAAAAACCAATCAACTGCATTTTCTTGCAAACTCTATTCTAAGGAACACTAGAGTCCTAAGAGATATTTATAGGTATTCTGTGCAAAAAAAAAAAAAAAAAAAAAAAAAAGAAAGAAAGAAAAAGTATCCATAGTGATAGCAGCTTAGGCAATATTTTATTAATCAAAACTAAACAAATGCTGGGCTAAAGAAATCTTAACTATAGGGTTCTTAGAACTTTTCAAAAGCTAACATGCTCTGTGATTCTCCAAGAATGAGAATAAAGAGTAGTCATTCCCAAACGTACATGGTCACAAAACCCTTTTTTCTAGGTACCCCCTATTAGTATCTTGTACCATGGAACATAGCTAGGGAAAGCCTGTGCTAGATTAGCGTAAGCTTGGTAATAAATACTCTCATTTTTTTAAGACAAGAAAGTCAGTCTTATAACTGCTATTTTCACAAATTCAATAATCATGTACCACCTGTAACTTCAAATAAATAACAGAATTTGTGGAAGGAAAGAGAAATCTTCACTTCTCCTGGAAACATCACAGTAAGTCATATTAAGTCATCATTCTTTGTGAACACACACAACCAATCATGTCTTAAAATAAATGTCTTAGGGACCACAAAGAGCTGACCATGAGCACCCTCTTTTGTAGGCAGTTGAGAACAAGTAACTAACCTCACAAAGTGTAACAGTCTTAAGTAGTAAATCAACACAACTAAAACCCACTTTATAACACCAAGGAGGAAAACATATTCCGATCTAAAACATTCTGATTAAAATATTTAAAAATCCTAAGATTGAGTATTACTAATAAAGAGATAATGATAGAGACTCTTTGATAAATGCTACTAAGTACCAATCACTTTACATACCTCATTTCAATGAATACCCCATAATCTCTATTTTGTAAATAAGGAAGCTTAAGTAACTTGCCCAAGGTCACAGAGCTAGCTAGGTGGTGACAGGGCTGAGCCCAGAGTCTGTGCTCAGAGGCCATATGTGCTCCTGCTGCTGCCCCACAGATCACTGAGTGAGGCCAGCAGCTCTGAGCAGGGTTCTGGATGGCTGAACAGCCTGGCAGTGGACATGTGTCCTGGAGCCCTGCTCTCACACCCAACTCTGCCCCTCACGGTCCTACTGCAGCTCCCTCTCCACAGATACAAAGACTACCTGGGGTTATATTTCAGAACAGAATTTTATCTTATATATTGTTTTATTTAAAAAATATGTATGTGTTGGGAGTTCCCTGGTGGTCCAGTGGTTAGGACTCTGTGCTTCCACTGCATGGGATATGGGTTCGATCCCTGGTCGGGGAGTTAAGATCACACATGCTGCATGGTGTGGCCAAAAAATAAAAGAAAAAAATTTTTAATTAAAAAAAAAAAAAAAAAAGTATGTGTTTTTTGTTACATACATACACACACATTTTTAAAATAGATTTTATTTTTTAAAGCAGTTTGGGTTCACAGCAAAATTGAGTGGAAGGTCCAGAGATTTTCCATATACCCACTGCCCCTTCACAGGCCTAGCCTCCCCCTTGTCAAAATATATATTTTTTAAAAGACTATCACTGGGACTTCCCTGGTGGTGCAGTGGTTGGGAGTCCACCTGCCAGTGCAGGGGACACGGGTTCGAGCCCTGGTCTGGGAGGATCCCACATGCACGGAGTGGCTAGGCCCATGCGCCACAGCTGCTGAGCCTTGCTCTAGAGCCCTTGTGCTACAACTACTTAAGCCCACAACAGGGGAAGCAGCCACCACAATGAGAGGCCCGTGCACCGTGGCGAGGAGTAGCCCCCACTCGCCACAGCTGGGGAGGGCCCTCATGCAGTAGCAAAGACCCAATGCAGCCAAAATTTATAAATAAATAAATAAATAAATATTTTTAAAAAAGACTATCACTGCAAAAAAGCACAATTCCTCTACACAATGCAAGGGAGCCATGAGGTAAAGAAAATGGTAAATTGCCCAGCCAGCCATGTATATAGCCAAAATGGTTCAAATCCCATTGCTGAGAAAGGAACATTCAAAATACTGTCTTTTACTGTCAAATTTTGAACCTAAAATTGCTATTGCCTCTCTTTTCTTACTGCTAAGATGTTACTGGCTATATGAATACTTGTTTGCACATACATAGACCAGAAACCTTGTCGTCCTGCAGAGGATTTGGGGGGAAGTGTAAGTAACTGGTAGACACACCCTTTCCTTCTATGAAACTATCAGCACCTCCAACTCAGGGCTATTTCCTTTTCCTCACTCTCCCACACAGCATCAACAGTGGTGAAATAGATCTGATTAGCCTTCACTGTACAATTAATTTCACAAAATCATTCCAATGAGAACTGCAAGCACCACTCCTGTTACGGCAGTTACAATAGATCCCTGAAAAATGACCTTGAAAAACAGATGACATCCCTCCCAGAGATGTTAGCATGAGGCAGGACCTGAGCTCCCAACGAAAAATCTGGTGTCTGATAAATCAGATATGAACCAGGAGAAGTGGCTAAGGATACTAGATAGGGTATAATTCTAAGGTACTATGGTAATTATGGAGTAGAATTCTGTTCCTTGTCCTAAAAAACAGACATAAAAGTATTTTACACAAATTAGAGGTCCCAATACCTTACAAAGAATATATATAACACTGTAGGTACAACTCTATTGCAGCATTAATTTTTAATTTCTGCACTTAGCATGGTTACTACACATTATATGCCCACTTAAAATTTTTGCTACCCTTCTATGAATTTTGTTACAGGTAGGGAAAATTTAGATGGTGTAAACCTCTTCAAGCTGTACTGGGAAAACTTTAATGGTGCTGCCTCTCTTTTCTTTTGATGAACTTTCTCAGTGAGCTCAGGCATTTAAAGCTCACAAATCTGGGACTTCCCTGGTGGTGCAGTGGTTAAGAATCCGCCTGCCAATGCCGGGGACACAGGTTCTAGTCCTGGCCTGGGAAGATCCCACAGGCCGCAGAGCAGCTAAGTCCGTGTGCCACAACTACTGAGCCTGCGCCCTAGAGCCCATGAGCCACAACTACTGAGCCCGCGTGCCACAACTACTGGAGTCTGCGCTCTGCAACGAGAAGCCACTGCAACGCGAAGCCCGCGCACTGCAGCGAAGAGTAGCCCCCACTCACTGCAACCAGAGAAAGCCCATGCAGCAACGAAGACCCAACACAGCCAAAAATAAATAAATAAATATAATAATTAGTATAAAAATTTTTTAAAAAGTCATTCTACTTTAAAAAAAAAAAAACTCACAAATCTCTAGTTTGGGATTAGCAGATATAAACTACTATATATAAAATAGACAAACAATAAGATCCTATTGTATAGCACAGGGAACTATATTCAGTATCTTATAATAACCTATAATGGAAAAGAATATGAAAAAAAAAAAAAATATATATATATAAAATGGAATCACTTTGCTGTACACCTGAAACTAACACAACATTGTAAATCAACTATACTTCAATAAACACAATTAAAAAAAAAAACTCAGAAGACCTCTGAACACAGTTCAAAGGTAAGTAATCATTTATTTTATTTATTGATTGATTCATTTTTTGCGGTACGTGGGCCTCTCACTGTTGTGGCCTCTCCCGTTGTGGAGCACAGGCTCCGGACGCGCAGGCTCAGCGGCCACGGCTCACGGGCCCAGCCGCTCCGCGGCATGTGGGATCTTCTCGGACCGGGGCACGAACCCACGTCCCCTGCATCGGCAGGTGGACTCTCAACCACTGCGCCACCAGGGAAGCCGAGTAATCATTTATTTTTAAAAGGAGCCATAGTGGCACCTAAATTAGTGAAGATGATTTATAGTTGCCAGAGACTGGAAAATAATCTGATTCCCAAGTTCTATTTGTTTTCTTTGCTCTTTCTTCCCACCAAAAGCTCAGAGATGCTCTTTGTGGGCTGGGGCGAGGAACAGAGAGAAGAAACAAAAGGGTAACCTAAACAGGTGGAACTGGAAGCCAAGAAGGGCCACCAAGGTCCTCGGTCCAGAGGGAGAGAAAAGCAGTACTGGGTTCAATAGGGACTATCTCTTTTCCCTAACAGTAATATGTGTCAAAAATACTTAGGTCCACAAAAATGCCTTCATAAATCCTGCCTGAATGGGTTCAAAGCAGCAACACACAACACAGTGCATACAATATTTCCTTATCAGTCAAAATCTAAACATGCAAATTGAACTTACCTTATAGAATTTGATAATATCTTCCTTGGTAAGTGTTTTTAAATAGGCAACTTCTGTATTATCTGAAAAAGTAATCAAACAAGAATTTACAATATTTTCACTTTAAGTATCCCAGAATACTACACTAAATGACAATATAGTTCACTCCAACACTCTTAAGAATCCATCTTTTTGAGTGATCATCTGCTCCTGCAAGTAGTAAAGGGATAAATTTCAAGTAAAAAGTAAGAGGATATCCTGTCTCTCTAGTTATAAGCTGTTGGGTCTTGGGCTAGTCACTTCAACTTTTCTGAGCCTCAGTTTCCTCATCTAGAAATTGGGTAACAACTACTTAACTGACAATAACACAATACCAGGGGCACAGGGCAAATGCTCAATAAGTGGTAGGTATTGGGTTGGCCAAGAAGTTTGCACAGGTTTTTCCGTAACATCTTACGGAAAAAACCGAACGAACTTCTTGACCAACCCAGTACTATTAACATTGAATCCAACTGCTAGAAAAATTACAGGTAAAGAAACAGAGACCCAAAAAATGTTACTTGGCCGAGACCTTTGGCTTGTTGGTGTCACAGTGAGAACACAACCCAGCTCTTTCTGACTTCTAGTGTAGCTGAGCACACTCCATTGTTAATCTCTGTTCTAAGAAAGGCAAAAGGCAGCTGATAAGGAGGACATTTTGGGGAGCACAGCTCTCCCAAATCTAAAAGCACTGACAAATTTTGGGAGATCCTTAAAGGGAAACGTTTGAACCCCTGCACCTCCAGGGCAGCACCTGTCTCAAGAGAGTTCAATTTGCACATTTTCCGTTTAGAGTTATGAGAAATACCTACATATCTGTGCTCAGAGCCTCAGGGGCATACTAAATGAACACAAAAAGTGAAATCAGATTTATTATTAGTGCATTATTATGAGATACAGATAGATCCAGCTCTAGTTCAGAGAAGGAAAAAAAAAAAGATAAAGTTTCTACTAGGAAATTGTTGTTACATTAAATAAAGGTTCTTTAGAAGTGGTATGCCTCCACCCCCATCCCAAATCATACTGGAAATCACCTACAAAACAAATACCATTTTGTAGAATGGCATCAATGTCCTCAAATGTTTTACTTACATGCCATGAATGTTGGGGCCCTAATTTTGCCTTACCTCTGTCAAAATTGTATTGCTGGGAGATGATTTCCCCCCAGTATTTAGCACACTCTGCAGACAGTTTCTTTGGTTTGTCTAGACGACGAATCGCTAATGCTTGGATGTGTTTTTGGAAGGCCTCTTCTGTCATGTCCTCTATGGACTTTTCCATGGTAATTAAGAAAGCTTCCACTCTGCTTTCCAGGTAGTGAGGCGGCTTTTCCGACTGGATGATGAACCGTAAGCCCTGTATGCCATTGGCTCGGCGTGGCCCACTGAAGACAATATAGCCTGAAACGCAAACACCGGCCAGTCAGGACCTTGGCATTTGAGACATGGGTCACTTTTAATCTTTCAAAAATTATCCTGTCAGAGCAAATAAAATCTACTTTAGGGCTTTATATTATTCACCTCTGAAGAAATGAGCAATTAAAATATCTTCAGTTCCGGACAGGGCAGAAGAGCTCTCTGAAGAATTAGAAATTTGGAGATAAAACCCTTGTTTATCTTTCAAACTCAATATTCCCAGGCTCCTCCCTGTCTGCCAGTTAACCCCCTTCAATCCATGTTAAAAGTTATTCTCATCCCTATGAAATGCTGGACTCATTTTCATCCCCAAACCATTATCCTAGTTCGGCTTCCTTTCACGTCCAAGTTCCTTACGTGAACTTGCCTCCACTATTGCGTTTCTTGCTAGATAACCCATTCCTGGACCAACTCCATTCACACTGCAAATCTTTAGACCAAGTAACTGAAGGTCATACTTCCATTGTCACCTTGTGAGCTCATACACTACCTACCATCTACATCTTTCCTAAACAGCGTTCATGGCTTGCCTTCTCCAGCTGCTCTGCCCCAAACCACACCTCCCTACCTTCAGCATAGCCTTTAGAGTTTGAACACTCTTAGTAGCATTTGCCACACTGTACTACAATTATTCCTTACAAGTCTGCATTCCTGACTAGATTGTGAGCTCCATGAAGGGAAAGACCATCCATAACTTATCCACTTTTGCTGTCCAGCATCTACCACTGTGGTTATTTAAAAAAAGATTGTTACTTGGGGACACTCACCCAAATCCTTTTTCATTGGTTATTCAATGTACATTACTGGGGCTTGTTTCTTTCCTTAACTAATCAAACCTGCCAGGATCTCCAAGGCTTTTAACAGTGCCTAGAACTCTGCTGAAACATTTCCTCAACAGACACTTACTGAGTACCTTCTATGTGCCCCAGGCTTGGGAATCAAAGATGAATAAAAGAAAATACCTGCCCCCTCAATGAACCCAAAATTCAGTAAATCTAAGCTTCTGTGGATGGCTTGCTTCCCACCTTGTCATCCATAACAGACTTCCCTTAGCATCCCACCCAAAATGACCTTTTTATAGACTCATATGTAATGTAGTAATGTAAACACAGAATCATCTCCTTAAGAACTGCTCTAATGTCCATGAGATGTTAACTGCTTATCTTCTGGAAGTGGATTCCCCACAAACAGGGTTTTCACAGTCTTTCTGAGTAGAGCATGCCTGAAGCATCATGCTAGGGGACTGTACATGTGGAGAATGCTCTCGAGGACACTGGCTGTTCCTCAAGGACTGAGGTATCCTGCCATCCCCTGCTTCCCCCTCACCCAGCTGTTCCTTGGTGCGCAGGGTGTTGAAGCATGGCTCGGAGATGATCTGACAGAAGAGCTCCAGAAACATGTTCTCCGAGGTGCTCTGCATGTCTGTTTGGTAGTATATCTCGATGCCACAGTTATTGTGAACTTCATTCCTCTGCTGATAGACAAACCATCCTCCTAGGAAGTTTCAAGAAGGCAGCAACACGTTCAAAAATTTATTTAGGGTTTAATAAAGTTACTGTTTTGTTTGGCTGTTATGAAGTTGTTCAGTTTGGTTGGTGTCTTCTGGCAGTTCCAAACTATCACAATTAATTCATTAAGAATGTGAAACTCAACTTACCCAAGGGAATCCTAATACAGTGATCTGTACTTGGTAGGCCCTCTATAAATACTCACTGACTTTAAAGGGCAAAGCACTTATAAAAAACCCATTTTATGACTAAGTATTAATGCTAAATGAGATCCATAGTTAATGAAATCTACAATGTAGTGTACATACTAGATTAGAACTAGCTAATACCTATAAGAACTTCAACAGAAATACTACCTATGTTTTAATAACCATACAAAACAATTTTTAAATTACTAGTTGTGCCATTATCTATTTAGCATTCTATTCCTAATATTGTTTACCAACACCCACACTGAAGGTCAATTCACAAATTTACACAAATGTGCACAATGCTTAGAGATGACTTAGCCTAACACCTTACTTTAGAGATGAGGAAACTAAGACCCTGAGAAGCGGGGTGACTTGTCCAAGGACACAAAGTTGGATGGTGGAGAGCTAAGACAAAAACTCAGATATGCTGATCAAGTATTCATCAAAGTTATAAACAGATGGCCATGCTTTATGAACTGATAACTATTTCATGAGCAGTAAATGTGACTAAGCAAATACACAGTGTTTAGTCATTGCCTGATAACCATGCGCTATGGTTTTTGAATGGTAGTTTGTTCATTCATTCAATCATTTGTTCTTTCAGCTGTACCAAGCGGCTTGTGGGATATTAGTTTCCCAACCAGGAATCGAACCAGGGCCCTAGGCAGTGAAAATGCAGAGTTCTAACCACTGGACCACTAGGGATTTCCCTTGAATGGCAGTTCCTGATTCTCCCTCTCTGCCATGCTGCGGTGACTGAGGAAGAAACTAAGTGAAGTTTGAAAGTAACCATTACCAGGTCTATAATGACTGGCCATGCAGAATAGCAGTGCTGTGTTCAAAGTGTCTTTGAGCATTCAACAAAGAGATCCTGAGGTAATGCTTTAGTAGCTACTCAAGTGAGCCAGACACAGACTCCAGCCTTAAGAAATGTATAGCCTAACATGAGAGATGGAGATGCACTTCAATCCCAATACAAGAGAAGAAGTGCTGAGTAGGTTAAACAAGGAGAGGTTCAGAAAACCTGTGCTGGGGGGTCAGAAGAGAAAGTGATTACTTTTAGAAAAAGTTTAAAGAAAAAAATCAATGCTTCTCATCCCTGGTCTAACATACTTCCCACCATACAATTCTGAACAATATTGAAAATAATGCTTAATGAGTTCTATATCAAAGGAAACCACTGTTAATGTAAAAGTAACCCAACATTGCAAACTCCAATATATTATTATCAATTCTTTATATTAATTCCTTATCAAATATGCATGCAATGAATACATGGTGTTATCTGCACCTGTGAGTCTTCTGCCAAAGACTCCTATGCACTCCTAATTCTAATTTAATTTTTTATAAATAAATTTTATTTCATGCTCCACAGTCAACATTTCTTTAGTTTTGTGATTTTTTTCCCTAACTCCTCTATACTCAATTACCAGTCAATTCCAGTATCATTCTTTTCAAAATAATTGCCTACCTCCAATTTTACCTCTTTGGCACTCTTACAGATAATTTTCCTGCAGAATTATCTACCTTTAGCTATAAATAGTAGGGGATCCCAGGAGATCTTTACCATAAAACTATATATTACCATCCAAGTGACTTCAACTCATCTGTAATCACACACAATATTAGGTCAAAGTAGTCCATTACCAAAGATATAACATTTCCACTTACTGTCAGGGAGCTGAACTTCTCTATACCGAACGAGCTGACTTGGAAGGAGAGGTTTGGTATGAGCATGTTCAATAAGGGTGTCTTCAACCATCTGCATAATTCCTAATGCAGCCTGTGGGAGAAGATAGGTCATAGCACATTACAAATCACAAATGTATCTTGATTAGATAGTAGCCCATGCAATATCAAACAACATGCTTGTGAAACTAACCTAGTTTATCATAAAAGTGATTTTTAAATCTTAAATACATTTGATCCTGTTCAAATGGATAAAAACTGAACCCATCAATTTGCAATAGAGTCACTATGGTAGTAGTGAAGAGAAACAGAGACCCAGACAATCATCAGCACTGATCTCAATTCTGGGGAAAAGGCACTGCCAAAGCTGGAGAGGTATTGATGATGGAAAGGTGGTCCCAAGTCAGTGACCCACACCACAGACACCTGGGGTTATAGCAAAGCAAAGGAGGTAAGCATGAGGCTTTATTCTGAATAAAACTGACCTGGGGAAGAATACTGTCTCAGCCACTTATTAGCACCTGACCTTGGCATATTGTTTTGGAGGCAATATAACAGAGTAGTAGAGATTGCGGGCTTTTAAGACAGACTACCAAGGGAATCTGGAATGCTTTCCACGTGCTGAACACTTGGAATATACTATTTAATTTAATCCTTATAAGTAATTTTACCGATAAGGAAACTGAGCATAGATTAAGATGTTTTCAGAAGATTACATAACTTGTAAGCGGAAGAGTCAAGATTTGAATCCAGGCTGATTCTACACCATGCCCTCTTTCTTATCCACTACACAGTCCTGCTGTCCTACAGAGTAGGGATAATTATCCCCATTTCCTTCAATGATTGCACGAGGCAGGCAAAAACAGAGGAGACAGCTGTGAAAGTAGGTCCACAGTTAACCATGATCATTCTGCTCCCCCTATACCCTCCCCTACCTTCTTGCACAGGGCAGGGAAGCCTGAGTCAACACTAATACGCTTATACAGCCACACTGTGGTGGTTAGTTAGTAATCTTAGACCAACTAGGGTAAAATTTTCTCTTGCAATGATGCAAAAAAGATTATTGCTAAAACCTCAATCCCCCACCTGCTTTGTTATGTTTCCATGGAGAAGGGCTTCAATGTGCAGCCGTGACAGGAGCTGAGGTATGAAGGCCTTAAGGCGAGGAAGGGTAACATCTGTAAACAAGTGTAAGAAATAGTAAGCTCTACCTATAAGGTTTTTTTAAAAAAAAACTCTGAGATAATTTGAGACTTACAGCAGAGTTGCAAAAATATTACAGGGAGTTCCTATATACCCTTCACCCAGTTTTCTCTTACGTTAACATCTTTAACAACCATAGGATAATGATCAAAACTAAGAAGTTAACACTGGGACAATACTATTAACTAAAATACAGACTTTATATGGATTTCAGGTTTTCCACTAATATCCCTTTTCTGTTCCAGGATCTAATCCACAATCCCACCTTGCATTTAGTTGTCACGTGCCGTTAGTTTCCTCCAATCTGTAACAGTTCCTTGGTCTTTCCTTGCCTTTCATGACCTTAAGATTTTTAAGCAGTACTGCTCAGTTATTTTATAGAATGCCCTTTATTTGGTTGGGCTTGTCTAGTGTTTCCTCATGCTTAAATTGAGCTTCTGTATTCTTAGAAAGAATACCCCGGAGGTAATATGTCTTTCTCAGGGCATCACATCGGGGGCACATGATGCTGTTACCCTGTAATACTGGTGATGTAAACACTAACCACGTGGTTATAGTGCTGTCTGCCAGGGGACTGTTTTAATCTTTTGGTTATAATTAAGTAACTCATGTATGCTCTACAAGCAATTAGGAAAAGCCACCCCACCAATGCCTTCTTTTCCCATTATAATTTTTAAATATTTACTTTGGAGGAAATACTTTGAGACTACACAAATATTTTGTTCTTACTTAACTTTTACCCACTAATTTAGCATCCAATGGTGGATATTGCCTGTATCAATTATTATTATGGAATCCTAATAGTGAATTTTCTGTTCTTCTCATTACTCTTACATGTACTGATTTAATTCTTCAGTAAAGAAGAGTTGTCCCTTCTCCATTAGGACACCATACTAATAAATGCTACAGTGGATGCTAAAATTAGTGAATAAAATTTAAAGAGAGACATAGGAAGGGAATTAACAAGTGCTTACTATGCATCAGGCATTTTATAGATGTTATCTTATAAACTATAAATTTTGTGCGATTATCCCCATTTTAAAGGTGAGAAAACTGAAGTTAAGAAAATTTAAGTTTCTTGTCCAAAGTCATCAAGCTAGTAAGTGGAAGAGCTGCATTTGAATCTTAGTCTAATTCCAAAATGCATACCCATCCCACTCCACTGCACTGCCCTAGAAGTCCCCTTCACTAGACCCCTCAGCTCTCTCTGCAAACTTCTATAACAATACTCAGTCTCTTTGCCTGTACAAAAAACAATCTGTTTTACATTTATGCTTTGCCACTAGACTGGAGCTCCTTGATCCAAGAAACCCCACCTAATTGATCATTTTTTAATCTCAAGCACCTGCAGTCTGGCGCCTGGTGCAGAGCAGGCAGTCAGTAAATGCTGTTGGACCACAGTGAATTCTGAGGTTCTTGCTACCCTGGCACCTGGATAGCTGACAGACGTAGAGTCACAGGGAGCCAGCCTCTCATATTGAGTTGTCTCCAGATTAAGCCATGTTGGCATTCCCAGATTATTGATGAATATATATATCAAAACAGAATGACTATTAGAGCAGAAAATTTCAACCGAAAAAGTGCTGACTTTCTCTTTATAAAACACATTTTAGGAAGGCATCACATTCCTATGTGAAACTTTAGAACTAATTCTGCTTACAATTCATATATCATCTGACCCAGAATCTAACAAAGGGGGTAGGAATCCCCAAATCTCTGCTTTTGGATCATGCTGAATATAGGTTCGGTCTCTTGAAAATGTATTTAAAATCAATTATGTGGTATTTTTTTAAAAAGGTAAAATTCCTGCTTGTTATAACCAGATGTGACTCATAATCATTTTGCAAAGAAAAGGTGTATTAACTGTCCAGATTAAAAACGTATCTGTTCTAGTTAATGAATTTTATAATCTATATGCCTACTCAACCAATAAAATAAATGACCTTCAATATTTTGCTCTTGATTTGTCACTAAAGTCATCAAAGGTGTAGTGATACATAATAAGAAAGGACTTGTCATAAAAGATCATTAAAAATTCAACACTTCTTTTTTTTTTTTTTTTTTTTTTTTTTGCAGTACGCGGGCCTCTCACTGTTGTGGCCTCTCCCGTTGCGGAGCACAGGCTCCGGACGCACAGGCTCAGCGCAAAAAAACCGCAAAAAAAACAAAAACAAAAACAACAACAACAATAAAAATGCCTAAGCATTCTTTCTGTGTGATAAGACTTTCAAGCTCAGCCCTATTTTCCTTTTCTGAAAACTTCAATATTAACAAGGTAAGTGCTTGGGTCAAAACACTGTCATCTGCAGAAATCTATGAACAGTAATAATTGACTGTTGTGGGTCCAGGTTGAAAAGAGCAAATGTGGTTAAACTGCCTGAATAAAAAAGCCACTTCAAAGGCCACCACTGCTTTTGTAAAACAAAAACAAACACAAAAAAACCCCAAAAAACAGTATGCACAGCTGGCTTTAATGGAACTACAAGTTATTAGAAAGCATAAACACTAGGTAATAGGATAAACCAAAATGATTTTAGAAAAGAATGAAGAAAGCATTAGGCTATAAGTAGAAAGAGTCTCACCATCCAGGGCTTCTTTCAATTCATCTTTAGTCCAGGCCACCTCAGTCATCAGCAAGCGGAGGTAGTACATGGCATGCTGGTGAGGCTGTTCAGCTCGGAAATTGTTAAGAGATCGCATATACTAGTGAAGGGAGATGTGGCTTTGTTAATTTTATCGATCTTTTAAAAATCATTTCAAAAGGTCAGCTATAATCAAACTTCATTTTGCATAAATGATGTGTTAAATGGGACACAGGGATACCTGCTTCATCCTCCTTTTCGAAGTTATATAATTTAGAATGGGACTTACTCCGCTCTCCCTTCTGATACTTAAAGAGCATGCTTTTTCTTTTTTCTTTCTTTTTTTTTGAAGTCTTACTTTTTTTAAAAGTAATTTTTTTGTTTTTTGGCCCCATAATTAAGAAATGTAAAGTTAAAGTTAAGAAATGTGAAACGTAAAATTCTGAGAAGAGAACTTCAATTAAATTCAATTAAAATATATGTTCCTTATAACACCAGAAATAGTATCAGGAGTGGGTTGTGTGCACTGAGTCTTAAAAATGATTGCGGACTTCCCCGGTGGTACAGTGGTTAAGAATCCGCCTGCCAATGCAGGGGACACGAGTTCGAGTGCTGGTCCGGGAAGATCCCACATGCTGCGGAGCAACTACACCCGTGTGCCACAACTACTGAGCCTGCACTCTAGAGCCCGTGAGCCACAACTACTGAGCCCATGTGCCACAACTACTGAAGCCCACGTGCCTAGAGCCCATGCTCTGCAACAAGAGAAGCCACCACAATGAGAAGCCCGCACACCTCAATGAAGAATAGCCCCCGTTCACCGCAATTAGAGAAAAGCCCGCGTGCAACAACGAAGACCCAACGCAGCCAAAAATAAATAAAATAAATGTAAGGCCAGAAACTATCAAACTCTTAGAGGAAAACATAGGCAGAACACTCTATGACGTAAATCGCAGCAAGATTCTTTTTGACCCATCTCCCAGAGAAATGTAAATAAAAACAAAAATAAACAAATAGGACCTAATGAAACTTCAAAGCTTTTGCACAGCAAAGGAAACCATAAACAAGACAAAAAGACAACCCTCAGAATGGGAGAAGATATTTGCAAATGAAGCAACTGACAAAGGATTAATCTCCAGAATTTACAAGCAGCTCATGCAGCTCAATAACAAAAAAACAAACAACCCAATCCAAAAATGGGCAGAAGACCTAAACAGACATTTCTCCAAAGAAGATGTACAGACTGCAAACAAACACATGAAAGAATGCTCAACATCATTAATCATTAGAGAAATGCAAATCAAAACTACAATGAGATATCATCTCACACCAGTCAGAATGGCCATCATCAAAAAATCTAGAAACAATAAATGCTGGAGAGGCTGTGGAGAAAAGGGAACACTCTTGCACTGCT